>PVIW01005149.1:0-113278 GCA_004026585.1 Noctilio leporinus
ATACAAGGTAAGGAGACACTTGAACACAGAAGGGAGAAATGTGCCTGGTATGGGTTCTGCAGTAACAGCTTAAGTCCAGTCTGCCCATGGTCTTTCCTGTCTGGAGCATGCGGTGGGCAGAACCAGCCACAAAATATTCTGCATGGTCACTTAACGGTCCCTGAATGGCTGTCTTGCTGGGTCTTCTGCATCCCGTAGTATTTGCTTGTACCTGTGCTTACAACACTACCCCGGGGATGGGCTGAGGGCTGTGGCCACTGCTCACAGACCCCTTGGAGGAACTCCAGCCTTCCCTTGGGTTGGCGTAGGTGCGGATCACTGTAGCCAGAGCAGCAGCCCCCCCCCCCCCCCAAAGGTCCCCATGCACGCTCACTCGCTCCAGGTTGGGTCTTAACCAGTAGGAGCGCGGACAGGTGACCAGTCATCTTAGAGCCTAGCTCCTCAGAACCTCTGTCCACATGTGCTTTCACTCCCTCAGCCTGCAAGGGTCAGATTTGACATCAAAATCTACAACCTCTACTTTTTTCTTTTGTATTTTGATAAACACTGAAGAAGCTGGAGCTGTTAAACTTTATCTTGGGGGAAAACCTCAGAACTGGTTTATCTGGTGTGGTGGAACCTCTTACTGCTTTCAATACATAATTAGTAATCAACAACAACAACAAAAAAAGAAATTAACAATAATAATAAAATAGAATGATTACAGCAATAAACTATAATAAAAGTTGTATGAATATGATCTCTCTCAAGATAACTTACCATACTGTACTCACCTTTTACTTAAAGCACAGGTGACAAACACAATGCCCACAGGCCAAATCTGGCCCAGCATCTTGTTTCTATCTGGCTTGCTTAACTGTTCAGGATTAGTTACATTTACACAGTCCTAAAATTACATTCGGCCCTTGGAAGGCAACCGTGAGGCTGATGTGGCCCCTGGTGAAGATGAGTTTGACATCCCTGACTTAAAGGAAGCACCATGCAGCTTTTCGTTGGCATATCTGAACTCCCAGTATCACTGCTCTTGTACTTTGAGGACGTTACTAATCAAAATAAAGGTTACTTGAAGACAAATACTGTGATACTATGACAGTCCATTTGATAACCTAGAAGGCTACTAAGTGACTGGCAGGTGGGAACTATGTACAGCGTGGACATGCTAGACAAAGGGACAATTCATGTCCTGGGCAGGACAGAGCGGGATGGGGCAAGATTGCATCATGCTACTCAGGATGGCACACAATTTAAAACTAAAGAATTGTTTATTATTGGAATTTTCCGCTTAATATTTTCAGACAGTGTTTGACCATGAGTAACAGGAACCACACAAAGTTAAACTGTAAATAAGCAAAGTCTATGGAAATAACAGTAACCACTTCCTCAGTGCTTCATACATGCCAGGTTCTACCCTAAGCATGGAGCAAGCCTTCACTCAGGTGATTCTTCCACCAGCCCTCTGAATGTGTACCACTGTCACCACCATCTTATGGACAAGAAAACTGGGACCGGAAGCGGTGGAGCCAATTTCCCAGGCAGGCAGGCTGGCAAACGAGTCTACTCTGGGCAGCTTCTCACAAGCCAGCCATCTCTGCAGCACCTCTCAGCAGATGTGTACCTTCACTATTGCCTCCTGAACATGTGGGACTCTCTCTCCCTTCTTTGTAGGCACCCCACCCCCCCGCCACCCCATGCTGCCCATTCAGGTTTACAAGCAGCTGCCTCTTGGTCCACAGGACACCCTGCGGATTCCTTGAACACCCCTCTGTCTGCCTGGGCTTTCTTTGCCAAGGTACTCCAAGAAGTCTATGTTTTTCTCCTGGTTTCACTTTGATTTGATCCCTAGGAAAGATCAAAGCTCTCTCCCCTGTTCTGAAAGAAACAGCCTGTCTCCAGGTACCAGCTGCCCTGTTGATCCTCACCCAACACCCAGAAGTGCTCCCTAGCTGCAGACAGAAGCAGGTTTCAGGGTCTCTGTTCTTTCTCCACCAGTTCTTTTTCTTCCACTAATGTCATGTGCCTGGTCCCTGGGTCCCCATTTTGAGATGCTGATGTTTAGATTTGAGATGACCAAAAAGTCATCTGGGCAAATAGCCCTTAACATTTAATCTATCGTTAACAAGCAAAGGTATCAATGACACATTCTCTACTTCTAGTAGGGACAAAGTTAAGTGGAATACATAATAGAAGCAGTTTCTTTTTAAAAGTCAACACCAGAGTATTATTTGCCTACAAATTGATTTCTTTTAGCCGTGGACTTATTCAAGTTATGGGTCTATGAACACACGTTCAATAGGACAGATAAGGACACGTAGTACCACCGGTCATGCAGTAACCTGACTCCACTTCAGGAAAAGATAGAGGTAGAGGCAGCAGCCACAGCCCCTTTGCTGCCATCCCCTTGGGCATATGAAATGCAGAGTCATTTCAGCATTACAATAATAGTGTATTGAGACAAACAAGGACAAGTCAACTGTCTGGTGTAAGACTCCCCACAAAACCAAACTGTGCTGCTCTCTATAAAGCCAGACCCTAGGAATAACATGTAGAAAGTTGTTTCTTTCTCTATGTTCTTAAAAAAGATTCAAAACATAGAAGTAAAAGCCAATCTATAGTGTGGGCCTCTTAAGACTTTCCTGATGAAGCCGAGGTTTTGTAGCAGGGAGCAGGTGAAGCTGGGAGCCAGACTTCAGAGAGGATCCAGACTATATTTTCAAACAGGAGATATAGTTTCTTGCTGAAAGAGAGGGTTGAGGATGTGTGTGCCCCCATGGCCTCCAGAGGCCCCGTGTGCCCAGATCCCCAGGAGGATGCCCTGCCCAGAGGAGTTTGCCCCATGATCAGCAGCAAACTTCAATACTAAGTGCTCTTTGCCACACATCATACCCTTGAAATCACTTAGTCCTCGTATAGTATCCTCAAGGTAGACATGAGGATAATCCCCATTTTATAGATCAGGCAACTGAAAAACCCAGCCATTAACTAATTTACACCTGCCAGGAACTGGCTAACATGGTAACAACATAGAATGTGAACTCAAGCCATCTAACCCATGAGGACCTTTAAGCTGCACTGCCCCTGGTGGGGAGTCTCTCTCTCTGGGTGCTTTTCCCAAGCACTGTTTCCACTCCTATCTCCATTTTCTATTTTGTGTCAAAATACCAGCTCCAGGGCTGCACCCTGTACTTAAATCCAGAGATACTGTTTCCATCAGAACAAAATTGGAAAGGGAAAAACACAAATGTGAAGGGAAGTTTGCATTTCACTGAAATCATCATTGGAAACAACAAACTTGAATTCCACACTCCACCCTACCTGGGGCCATTCCACCCATCGTGGGCAGTGGCAGTCAGCCACCTCACAGAAGTTGTACATGATAAAGCTCACCTGCCCCAGGATGTCATGGAAGCACACTGCTCAGCAAGATCAAGAATCCAGAGAGCCATGTGAAGAAGAAGAGTGTCGCTGCCATCCCAAACAGGTCCACTTGGTCCCAAGCAAAGGGTGCACCTAGCACCCTTCGCCTCCCCCTTGGCTCTCACCTCACCATTACCTCCACCCACCACCAGGACTGGCTGCCCCTAGACTGGCCCAGCCCTTCTCACCTGGCCAGGGAGTGAAATGACCATGTGATCCTTTTGGATGTATTAATGACTTCCCATGCTCTCCCTCTTAGATGGGTAAAGACTTCACCCCAGAGAAAAACCTGAATGGTGGCAGCACCAACATCACAACCTCAGGGCAGGAGAGACATACTCAAGGCCAGAGGACAGTCCACTGTTCCTTACTTCTGCACCTGGGTTTCTGTGCCCTATCACCACGGCTCTGCTGGGTTGCGTGGCTGTAGTCTTGCACTGTGAGAGCTTGTTGTCACCTTTAGAGTGCTTGTGGCCCTTGCTGAGCCAGGCCTCCTCTTCTTCTTTCATAGGAGAAGTGGGCCACTTCACCATTTATCAGCCTGGAAGTGATGTTATGAGGACTTAGAGTCAGTGTGTTCTGTAAAGTGTAAGACACTGTACACATGTAGGTACGTGAAAATGACTGAAGACAATTGGCAATAAAAGATTCAGCCCTGCCTTCATAAAGTTGGTATTTCACAGAGACAGGAGGTGCACGTGGGCATTTAGGAGCTCCATTTCAGTTTGTTCAGTGTGTTTTGCAAGGTACAAATGCTAGTCTTGGGGAAAGAATAATTTGACAGTGGGTAACATCTTTATAAATTCCCCTTCTCAGGATGGCTTTTCCAGAATTGGCTAAACCAACTTAATATTACAAATAAGCTCCTGCTCCCTGCTGACACCCCTTGGTCCAGCCTCCACCCTCTTCATCTTTGCTCTGTGTCTTGGACGGTGACATCCTCAACTGTACGTCGCAGGCTCTCCTGCTCTCTGGCTTCTGGTTGGTCTGGCCAGTGAGAATGACCCACAGGACACTGTCACACAGGAGGAAAGACAACTAAAGGTGCTTTCTTTCCATGGTCCATGATGTGGGGCCATGGTCCTGTACCATCCTGGCATGACCACAGTTTCCTGCTCATGCCTCCGCACCAGCTCCATCCCCCATGGAGCTACAGTATCACTCCTTCTTCCCCTCAAACCTCAGATAATGGCTGCCCTCTATCGAGAGCCCCCAAGCGCCTCAACACCCTTGCAGACTCCCTTGGCCCTCTGTAAAGATGCTCTTCTATCAGGTCCTTTAAAGTGAACCATCCCCGTAAAATTCCATGGCCTCTTGCGATGTGGACTGAGTACTTGATACCCAATTTTTTGTATTTAGTCAAAGAAAAGTTTAGAGAGAAAACACAAGGCTTCCACTGTTGGAAGCTGATTTCTACCCCTCCAGTGGTGATTGCAACCAAAACTTCCCTAATTAGGCAATCACTGTTCTCGTTCTCAAATTGTCCAGGAGACAACACATTTCCACTGTCCAGAAGACAGCGTGTGATTTCGAATGCAGAGCCCGGAGGCTTGGAGCTCCTCCCCAGACCTTTGGTTAAGTACTTGACTCCCACTCCATCAATACAGCAGAGACAGCTTTCCACACCCGATCAGCCCATCTCCTTCAGCACGCACACGAACAGCAGAGCTAGCCTGGCTGCCTGCTTTCAGCCGCCTATAAATCAAGCACTAATCCCTCTTACTGCTCCTGCTCTAGGATTAGCACTCCCTCCGGCCTCTGTGGAACGTCTTTTCCATACTGAAGTCATTTTGCTCACTGCTCACCCTTCCCTGAGTAGAGATGCAAAGGCATTTTGTAACTGTCAGTGCTGTGACAAAGTGTGAGTATTTAATCATATGTCTGTTACACTCCTCCTCCCGTGACACATGGGCTTACAGTACCTGCTGCTAGGGCAGGACAGTGGGCAGAGAACAGGCACCCAACCCAGGCCTGGGCAGGGTGGGTCTGAGTCAAAAAGATGGGATGTCCCTTTACAAGTCACTTGGTTTGGCCACTTGGTGTAGCCTTCACTTTCACTTGAGGATAGGAATTCTCAGCTGGAGCGAAAAACACCAAGACTAACTAGGACAAAAAGGACCACCTCGTTCTTTTCCTTGCCTCTTCCGGATCTAAAACATCTTGGGCAGATGGTGTTTCTCGCCATGGTCTCCCTGGGAAACCTCCCCCAGTGCCTAGCAACCTTCAGCATTGGGGAGTCCTTGCTGCTGCAGCAGAGCCCAGGACACTCCCAGCCTCGGGCATCAGCTCCCCGCTCTCCACCAGACACAGCGCTTACTGGAAGAGGCTCTGGGACACGCCCTCACCAGAGTGCGGACATCACAGTCCAATTGTTCCTGCCCTGGGAGCCTGGCCATCAATCAACAAATATATCACCCCCCACCACAACCCCCTGTGCACCTGCCCAGGAGGCATTTCCTCTGCAGCCACCTCCAAACTTCCCTTTCTTTAAAAAAAAAAAAAAAAAAATTGTTTCTTAAAAAGAAATCATTTTCCAAAACCCAGGGAGTTAATCCATGAAAGCCTCTGAACAAAAGCAGCTGGCCTGGGCCCCGGGTAAGTTGATCAACAAACATGCCAAAGCTCTGCGTGGTTTCAAGTGTTCTTTGTTCCAGCCAATGGGCCTGGATCTCACAGGGTCCTGCAAGTGACCCTCGCTCCACAGAGCCTTATCTCTTATCTCTCCACCTCTCCGCCCTTCTCACAGCCCACCTCGAAAGACAAACTCTCATTTGCCCCCCAAGTCTTTCCCTCTTTCAGAAAACACCCAATTAACAATTCTTGGAGCAAATCGAAGTTCAATGCCAAATGAAAACAAACTGATCCCTTGCAAAAGGCACAGGCTGTTCAGTGTATGTGGAGGGCCCATATGGTTCTTATTCTCGGAGAGAACCAAAGACCCTCAAACCTGTTTCTTAGAAAACAACAAGGGGGGGGCAGACAAAAAACCTGTTCTTAAATACCCACTCTTCATTTTATGTGCAATCGATCCTGAATGGTGACAGATGTTTGGCGGGTACTCCAAGACCAAAAGAACAGTCACAGAAGCAGGGCTGGCAAGACCAGCCAGACGTCAAGATTTCCCAAGAATTACAGAGGGGGAATACCCCTCCCAGATGTGCCACACAAAAGGAATTTCAGCCCTGCTCTGCCTCTTTCTGCCCTCAGCAGCTTGAGACAGAGACATTCCAACCCCCTTGTGTCCGGAGAAGGGTGGAGCAAAGTGCCAAACTGCCAGCTGCCAAGCAGGGCTGAGGACCCAGCTGTGAGGTGAAAGAAGAACTCGGGAAATTCATTTCTTTCACTCAGACTCTGACCTCAGCACTAAGCAGCCCTTCAGGTTCTTTCTCTCTCTGGGCCTCAGTTTCTCAGCTATAAAATGAGCATTATAAGACCTATTCTGGCCCTGGCTGGTGGCATAGTGGATAAGGCACCGGCCTGCAAAACCAAAGGTCGCTGGTTTGATTCCCAGCCAGGGCATATGACCAGGTTGCAAGCCAGGCCTCCAGCCAGGTCTGTAGCTGGAGGCAGGTGAAAGGCAACCATACATTGATGTCTCTCTTCCTCTCTGCCTCTCTCCCTTCCTCTGTCTCTGGAAATAATAAATAAAAATCTTAAAAAAAAAAAAAAAAGAAAGAAAAAAGACCTATTCTGTGGACCATCATGAGGGATAAATGGTTTATCTTTCTGGGTGGTACATGGTACATCCAGTGGGTGTTCAGTCCTTTCCTCTCTGCCCAGTCTGGCTCACACACTATCCCCAAGCTGCCAGGGAAGTTCCGACAAGTACTTTTGCAGTGGGGCTTACTCCACCAGCCCCTCACCATGTGATGTTGGGCACATCACTTAGCCTCTCTGGGCCTCATCTTCCTCTTATGTAAAAATGGGCATGATAATCATATGTAGATTTACTGTAGGCATTGGAGAGACTGTGAGTGAAACCCTTAAGTTTCCCTTTACTTCATGAACATTCTAAAGCACCTGCTAAGAGCCAGGTACCAGGCTTGGCTCTGGGAATCTAATGGTAGATGACACCCATAGAACCCCTGCTCTCATGCCACTTATTGTCTCTCCTTGGGGAGACTTATGCAAACCAATAAAAATCCATACAAAATAGTATGTGACTGCAAATTCTGCTATATTCTATGGAGGTTTTATGAAAAAAAGGAATGTGTCCCGGCACATAATGAGCACTCTATAAATAATAGCAGTTCTTGTTATTCACAGTAATAGTCAATGTAGTTTCAATATCCCTCCGTTTAAAGATGAGTAAAGAGAAACTCTGAATAGTTAAGTCTGTTTCCCAAAGTTAGACACCCTGAAAGGGAACCGCCAGGATTTGAACCCGGGCTTCCTGGCCCCAGGGGCTTTGCCCTTCCCTTGGTACTCCATGACTTCCATACAGGACACTGTTTGATAGGAAAAGCTTTTTTAAGCCTCCCCAAGTGCTTTCACATGATCTCCCTAGACCCTTATAGCATTCCTGAGAGTGGAAAGACCCCATTACTATCTCCCTTCTGCTCACAAGCAAACCCCAGAGACCCTGAGGACTGGCTCCAGGCCATCATGATAAAGGGAGTCATAACTATTTTGCTGATGGAGGGTCTTACCTTCAATTTGTAAACAACGCAATGGCTGCGAAGCACAATAAAGCTGCGTGCCATAAAACAAAGTGTGCCTGGAGAGGAGACGAAGGCCCAAGGTCACTCACTCAGCATGCCAGGGCCTGGTCTGTTTTCACTACAGGACCACAGCAGTGCCTGCCTCTTTAGAAATCCTGAGTCCATAAAGGCAGCAGGAGCACAAACACATCAGGCCAGCCCAGCAGCACAGCCCCGAGAGTCCCAGGTTCCCCTACCCTAATAGGTGAGCCCCACGCACAGGAGGGACTCTGCAGAAGGAGCATGACAGCAGGTGTCCAAGGCCCCCTGTGCCATCCTGAATCAATATTCACAGCTTAATTATGTTCAGAACCTGGCCAGTTGCTGGCGCATCCAACTTGGAGCTCTGCACAGGAAAACAAGGCCATATGCTCCCAACATCAGCCCTCCAACACATTCTCAAAAGCCAGCAAGCTCAGAGGCATAATTCTGGAGGCAGAGATAGCTCTGGAGCAAACAGGGGCTTTGGGGAAGAGAGAGTGCGTTTTTGCCCAATGATGTGCACACCAAGATCGGCACGCCTGCCTGTTCCTCCTTGGCAGCCTGTTTTCTGAGCTCTTTGACAGCAGGATAAGAGAATTGCTACTCTGTGTCCACGGATCCGAGCATGAGGCATTTATCTCATCAGATTGTTGAGATACAGTGTGGGTGTTTTGATGTCATCACCGCAGGAGAGCAGTGCGTAGCAGAGAGGAGCGTGACATAGGATCCTTTAAAAAATACACTGAAAACAGAAAGACTGCAGAGGACCAGAAAATGAACCAGAAGGGCCCCAGAGATTGCTGGCCCACCTGGCACCCACTTTCTGTAGGAGCCTGCCGCCCAAGGAGTGAGAGAACTTGTCAGATGGACACCAAGAGAGGGAGGGAAGAGTACAGGCACCCCCAGGCATCTTCCTTCTCATTTCCAGGCTCAATCCATCACTCCATAGCTTTGAGCTCTGGAATCTACAACGGAGAAAAGACAATGGTAGAGAAGCAACCTCCCCCAGCAATTTCAGGTAAGCTGGTCCCTGGAAGGTGCCATTCAGCACCACAGAATTAAAATGGTTTCCATACCTATAAAGAAGGGATGGGCCCTGGCTGGTGGCACAGTGGATAAGGCACCTGCCTGCGAACCTAAAGGTCACTGGTTCAATTCCCAGCCAGGGCACATAACCAGGTTGCA
Organism: Noctilio leporinus; assembly: GCA_004026585.1. Taxonomy (NCBI): domain Eukaryota; kingdom Metazoa; phylum Chordata; class Mammalia; order Chiroptera; family Noctilionidae; genus Noctilio; species Noctilio leporinus. Next base: position 9,282 of record PVIW01005149.1, read on the forward strand.
AGCCAGGTCTCCAGCCAGGTCTCCAGTCAGGCCCTTAGCTGGAGGCAGGTGAAAGGCACCCATACATTGATGCCTCTCTCTCTCACTTCCCCTCTCTCTGAAAATAATAAATAAAAATCTGAAAAAAAAAAAAAAGGATGGGGTGAAAGGAGAAAGACGTAAGGATACAGGAGTGCCAGGTCCTTGCTCACATCCCTCCTCCCCACTATCCAGCAAAGTACCAGCTGAGGAAGACATAATGCCAGATAGAGGGAACACCTTCTCTCTTTGCCTATGGATTCAGAGGTCCAGGCTTAGGATTTTCACATGAATAGAGGAGTAAAATAAATGCCTCCATCTGCTGGTTCCAGCTCGGTACATTTCAAACCATTGGCTGGGGGTGGGCAGAAGAGCTCTTTCCCCAGAGAGGCAGACGTTCATGGTTATGAGCAGTTTCCTCCCAAAGCCTTGTGTGAAGGTCAGGATCACTACCTACTTCCAGAAGGGACATGGGCCTCCCGCCAGGCCAGTGAAGATGCTAATCTTCAGGCTCACTGTCCTGGAATCCCTGGTATTGTTGCTCAATTCACCAGGTCACTTGAGGGTAGGAATGACTTCAGCTCATCAGGCAGGCATCCTGGAGCTGATATTTAAGGAGAAATCCAGAGGCTCACGAAGTAGTGAGGAAAGAGCAGCTTGGACAATTGGAAGGATAGAGAGATTTGCAGAATAAGAGAGACTGGTATGAGATGGAGCAGACCAGGGAAAACAGCTCTGCGATGGGGTGGGGTGAACTCTGGCAGATGAAGAACACTTTGAACACGAGGAATAGAAAGCTAAACTGACTTTAAGAAAGGTATTTTTTTTTAAGGTTTTATTCATTATTTTCAGAGAGAAGGGCAGGAAAGAAGAAAGGGAGAGAAGCATCAATGTACAGTTGCCTTTCACCTGCCTCCAGCTAAGGACCTGGCTGGAGACCTGGTTTACAACCTGGTTATGTGCCCTGACTGGGGAATCGAACCAGCACCTTTTGGGTTTACAGGCCAGCGCCAATTCACTGAGCCACACCAGCCAAGGCAAGAAAGGTATTTCTTGAGGAATCATTGGCTGCCAAGAAATTGATGTTTCATCTTATTGGGTAGCCAGATTGCTAGCAGGACTGGGTGACCTCAGGGCTGCTGCTGATTCTCTGACCCCTAATCTGGCACTGACACCCCCATATGGAGGACAGGAGGAGAATAATAAGAACTACCAGACTACCACCGTCTCCAGCTAGCACATTTGGGAAAAGGCTCTCTTCTTGGCATGGCTGTACAGGTTAAGTGGTATGTTTGTCCCTCGTGACCTAGAAGTCTTAGAAATCCTAGGTCATGAAGCTTCTTAACTTGGACAAGTCACTGTGCTCTCCAGAGCTCTGTAAAAACAGAAGGTTGGACAAGGTGCTTTCTTGGTCAATTCTGACATTCTACAGATCTAATCAAGAATTTGTGATCTGCCAATCCATCTCCCTGGATAACCCTAGTCATGTGAAGACAGGTCCAGGAGAACAACGGTGCCAGAGACTGGTCTGGGAAACGCAGAGCCTGGACCCTGGTCCGAGGGCCCCCTGGGAGCTCTTGTGGAGGCGGCCCCAGTCTTTGGGGCACCACACACACAGGGCATCCATTCCAATCCCAGCAGGGCCTCGCCCACCTCTGCCCACTCCCTGGCAGTCAGTCCTCTTCAAATTCAGGCTTGGAGCACTGTTTTCTGCAGCCCAGTAGGAAGCACTGGGAGGGAGAAGGGAGGAGTGGGTACCCATGGCTGCTCCTCTCCTTGGGTGTAGGACCAAGGTGTGAGGCTGCTCTGAGATGCATTTGATTGTAGGGCTAGGACTTGGCTTCACAGGAGCTGCTGCTGGTTCTCTTTCTCCTTTGCACCTCTCAGGTCATTTCCCTCATTCTCCCTGCCCCAGCCTGGGCCTCTCCAGTCATCCCTCTGATGTCTCCACTTGGAGCTCTCTAATGTGCCCAAATCCCAATGCCTACATTTCCCCCAACCCTCTCCGAGCCACCTCAAATAATGGCTATTCCAGCCTTCCAAGTTGCTCAGGCCAAGAAATTTAAAGTCAATCTTTGTCTCTTTCTCCTATACCTAATATCTAATATGTCAGCATATTGTTTCATATATATGTACTTCTAAATATATATTAGGAATTTAGTGACTTCTCTCCACCTCCAATATCACCACCCCAGTCCTAGTTACTAACATCTGCCTTCTGGATAACTGATCTAGCCTCTCAACTAATCTTTCTGCTGCTGTCAGCCCCAGCATCTTCTCTTCTTCCTCCCTTTAAAAACATCAAACTGACACCCCCATATGGATGGCCCTGGCTGGCGTGGCTCAGTGGATTGAGCACCAGCCTGTGACCCAAGTGTCACTGGTTGGATTCCTAGTCAGGGCACATAACCAGGTTGCAAGCCAGATTTCCAGCCTGGTTCCCAGCTAGAGGTGAAAGGCAACCATACATTGATGTTTCTCTCCCTTTGTTCCTTCCTCCCTACCTTTCTCTCTAAAAATAATGAATAAAATATTTTACAAACACACAAACAAAAACACATCATCAGATCATGTTGCTCCTTTGTTTAAAATCCTTCACTAGCTCCACACTTCACTCAGAGGTAAAGCCGCAGTCATCACATTGACCTACAAGGCCATGTGTGTTCTTCCCTTGCTTCTCATTGACCTCATCTGAAAGGACTTGCTGGACCCCAGCCACACCTGCCTCCTCCCTGCTCCCCAAACACCCGGGGCCTTGGTACCCCCTGTTCCCTTTGCCCTTCCCCAAAGAGCTACAGGGCTTACTTCCTCATCTCCTATAGGTCTTTGCTCAAATGCCATTTCTCAATGGAACCTCCTTTGATGCCTCTATTTAAAATTATCAACCCGGGCCCTGGCCAGGTGGCACAGTGGATAAGGCGCTAGCCTGCAAACCCAAAAGTCGCTGGTTCGATTCCCAGCCAGGGCACAGAACCAGGTTGCAAGCCAGGTCTCCAGCCAGGTCCGTAGCTAGAGGCAGGTGAAGGGCAACCATACATTGATGTCTCTCTCCCTCTCTGCCTCTCTCCCAAACCCTCTCTCTGAAAGCAATAAATAAAACCTTAAAATAATAATAATAAATAAAAATAATAAATTTATCATTCCATCCTGAGGCACCCTATCTCCTTCCCTGCATTTATTCCCCCTCTGTATCTAGTACTATATATTTTACTACTTTTTCCTTTATTTTCTACTTTTATTTTCTTTCTCCCATGAAAGCGCTAAGTTCCCTGAGAGAGGGATTATCATCCTTTTGTTCACCACTGTTAACAACTGATGTACCAACAACAGTGCCTGATACATAACAGGTACGCAATAAATACTTGTTGACTGAATCGTAGTCAACAAATCATAGCCTACCATGGAGGTACCCAGAGGCAGGAGCCAGAGCCACTTTCTAGATCTGCCATGTGTTTCTGATCTACTTGCTGCCATTTTTTTCTTGCCTCCACTAACTTTACCACTTACCACTAACAAATGTTAGTTCCATACTTTGGACATCCTTACCCTCACCTTGATCCTGTGCAGCATCACTCAGGTCCCCTGCCGCCTGCTGGCTTTCTCCATCACCAGTCTCTGACTCGCTTGCCCTGCCATGCACAAATGCTGATCTGTATAGTGATGGGTATAGGTGCAGGTCAGATTCCTGGTTCTGACTCCCTACCCTTCATCCTATGGCCACACACACTCACTGCTGATGCCAGGGACACAGGCATTGGCCATGAGAAAGCCAGTGCTATGGCAACTACCAGTTTGAGCCCTCACTCTGACTGGTCGATGTTTCTTTGTTCCTTCCCTTGGTGAGAGACCAAGGAAGAAAGACTGGGGACTCAAAACATGCCAGGTGTTTAATAGACAGCTAAGTGAAAAGGATTTCCAAATTACATGCCAACACAGCAGCTTGCTACAGCATTTAGCCCACTGTTCACATAGTGCCTTTTGGACTCACAAAACGGCCAGGGGAAAGCTGGTCTGTGAGTGCAGCTGGTTGTCACATGGTATAAGTCTCCAGATGGAAGGACAAAGTCATGGGCTCTGTCCCCTGTCCCTATCCACTGGATTGAACTGGCAAGTTGTGTTTCCAGCCACTGAGTCCTAAAAGCACTACAATGCACCCTGGCAGGCCCCTGCAGATTCTGCTCTTCCATGCCTTACCCTAGCTCCACTCTAAGTAAGGAAACGCCAGTTTAAGTCCTGGCCCTGGCATTGCCTCACTTTGGACCAGAATGGCTCCCTTGGGAATACTGAGAACACAGACAAGATGATGGAGAGGCAAGTGCTTTGTGACACCTTTAGGTTATATTAACGTTATTCCCATATTAGTATGTGTGTGCACATCTTACCACTTCAGCACTTAGCACTTCATGCAGGTGCTGTCAGGGCACCCACCGGCCAGAAGAGGTGTCCCAGGGCTGCCCTTTCTGTCACAGCAGTGGCAGCAGCATCTACTGGGTGTGTGGGCTGTGGAAGGACCCTGCTGGAAGCAAAGCCAAGTTGTCTTCTGGAACTCAGTCTGTATATGGGTAGAAACTGCCTCTGATGCTGTCTCCTAGTTAATGGTGATGTTTTTAATTGCAATTTATGACTCAGTAAGGCAATATACCAAAATCTTGTCATGACTTAGTAGCTCAGTAGTTCCCAAAGTGTATTCCTAGAAGGGTCCCTATGACCTTTCCAGTGTGTCTTGCAAGGTCACAACTACTTTCATAATAATTCTAATGCTCTCACTCTAATCTTCTCACAAGTATACAATGGTGCTTCCCAGGGGCTACATGACATATGCTTTTACAACCAACATATTGAGCTACAAAGTGGATGTTAGAATCCAAGCATTTTCTATTAAGTCAAACCTTAAAGAAATGTTTAATAATGTAAAGCAGTATCACTTCTCACTAAATTTTTTGTTTTGGAAGACAACTATCCTTTTGTCATTAAAAAGATGTTATCTATGTGAACTTGTAATGAGATTTCTTTTCTAATGAATTGTTTTAATTTCTAATATAGTAAACATTGATAGTTATAATCCACATAAATAAAAACTCTTTGGAGTCCTCAATAATTATGGAGAGTACAAAGGGGTCCTAAGACCAATAAGGCTGAGAACTGCTACATTAACTCATCTAATTCTCAAAACAATCCCACAAGGTATATATTGTTATTACTCCCATTTTAGGAGTAAGAATGTTGAGGCTGAAGAAAGCAATGGTTTGTCTAACATCACACATTAGCAAGTGGTCAAAGCACAAATTGAGCCAAGTTCCAAGTGGATCCCAAGTGCATGCTCTTCACCATGATGCTGCACTGACTCTAGGACAGGCCTATGGCCTCACAGGCAGAAGCAAATCTGCCTTTGCAGTGCTGGGCCACATGTTCTCCTCTTTCCTTCCCCAGGTCATGTCAGCAAAAAAAAAAATGTATGTTTCAAGCACATGTGCCCAGCACAGTGGGAGAAAATGATCTCATGGAAGAGCAGGATGCCTGCTCTCCCATTATCTTGTTGAGACTACCGGCCAGTGCTTCTAAGGACACGCCTTCCTCTTGTGCACCGGTGTGTGGTCTGGGGGATGATGCCACATGGGAAAAAGGAGCTCTCTGAGTATGACCATAAGAACACCCAAGAATACCGAAGAAAGCAGAAATTTCACTAATGTTTCTTTTACTAAAAAACAGGTCAAGAAAGTAAGCAAGCAAGCAAGCAAGAAAGAAAAGCTTAATTATTCATGATAAAATGTTTTTGAGTATAACACTTACACTAAATTCTACGAAGAAAGATACAAACCTAGACCCAGTACAATGCTTAATCCAACACTGCCAGGCTCCTGGCCACTGAAAACAGGCTCCCCTCACTTCCTCTTGCCAAGAGGCCCTCAGAAATTCTGTCTTGCTCTCAGCTTACACTCCATCACTTGGGGAAGTATTTTCTTGTTAAAAAAAAATGGTAATTTCCTGCCCCAATTGTTGTGGCTTAGTTGGGTGGGGCATCATCTCACATACCAAAGGTTACCAATTCAATGCCCAGGTTCAGTATCCAATTCAATTGCAGGTTCCATCCCCTTGGGCTGGAACAAGGGGACCAATCAATGTTTCTCACATTGGTGTTGGTGTTTCTCAACTTCTCTTTCTCCCTTCCACTCTTTCTAAAATTTAAAAAAAAAAAATCATAATTTCCTTACAGGCAACTTACTTCTGATCTTTAACCACTAACCTATAAAGTGTTTTTGTTTGTTTTTAAGGACAACGGCAAATATTTTCCCTCATTAGGATTCCTAATTTGTTCAGAGGTATTTTTAACTATCAAACGAGGTGACTCAACCAACTAATCTCAGAGGCTGTTTTAAGCCAAATGGTCACACACTTCAGCATGCATTTAAAAAGCCGGGTAGGCTTGCTAAAATAAAACACTCACTATTGGTCCCACCCAGGTGGGCTTGATTCTGTGGACCTGGAACAGAGTCTGGGATTTTGCATTCGCAGTAGGCTGCCAGGTGATTTTTGATGTTGCTCTTTCAAGGTCACATTTTAAGCTACTTTTGCCTTTTTCTTTCAGGCCCAAGGAAAACACTTCCAGGTAGGAAAAGCCATCATTAGGAATTATGCTTACTCACGAGTGGAATTTAAGAGTACACAAGTTCATTTATATTGACTTTATAACATTATTTTATTAACCTATCTCTCAAACCTATTTTTTAAAATTGCTTTTTGCCTCTTTCCATCTCCTCTGAAAATTTAAACATTCCTTTTACTGGAACAAAACTAACTGGAATTTGATCAAAAATATAGTGACATCCTTTTAAGGAGATGATGCTTATGCATCAATGATAAATAAGAAAAATATTCAAGTCTCTTAACTACAGAAGGAAAGAGATTAAAGTGACAGTGGGCCACTGAGAAAGGCAGCATCTGGGAGAGGAAGAAGCACTGTGGTCGAACTTGGATCAGTACCCAGCCCAGTCCCATTACCCCACTGAACAGCTTCATGGGCTCAGATGACTCTTTTAAGTCGTATGGGCCTCAGGTCCCACATGTATAAGATAATGATTATAAAGTCTTCTTCAAAAGATTGCTATACTAATTTTTTACCCAACATCATCTTTAAAAAGGACTTGAAAGTCTTTAATCTCCCATCTTAGAAGAAACACTTGAGACAAAATGACCATTATCAAAAATTATTAAGTAAAGCCCTGGCTGGTAGCACAGTGGATAAGGCGCCGGCCTGCGAACCCAAAGGTCGTAGGTTCGATTCCCCAGCCAGGGCACACAACCAGGTTGCAAACCAGGTCTCCAGTCAGGTCTGTGGCTGGAGGCAGGTGAAACGCAACTGTACATTGATGTCTCTCTCCCTCTCTGCCTCTCTCCCTTCCCCTCTTTCTAAAAATAATGAAATAAAATCTTTAAATAAATAAAAAGTACTTTTAAAAAAAAATTATTAAGTAAAATGTATTTTTTAAAAAACAAATATACCAACCAAAAGCATAGTGTAATTACTCGGAATAACCACAAATGCCAGCCTAAATTTCCTGGCAGTTAAGCTGAAGAAAAGTATGATAGAACTCCCATTACCTCATTAATTGAGAGTTGGAGACAAATCAGTTCTTCAAAGCAAATAAAGGAGGTAATACATGTGAAAGCTTTTAGCAAATAACGAGAAACGAGGTGCCACGATTAAGGTTCAAGGAAGAGGTGAGACAGGGCAGACCCAAACACTTTAGGTACATGTTAGCTCCACAGTGAGTAGAGAAATGACAAGAAAACAGGCCATGAGTGTACAGGATTTATCTGGCCAGCTGGGAGAGGCACGGGCTAATACCTTAGGGTCTCACTTTCACTGGACCTAACAGTAATAGGATTTAATGCAAAGAAATTGCCTACATCTTCTCTCCCTTTCTTTTGGCTTCATGCTCAAAGAACTCTCCATCTACTGGGCATAGAGAATGTGCTTAACTGAAGGCAAATTCCAGGAGGAATATTCAATTGAACCACATAACAGTGCCATTTTGTAAGGCAAAAAAAAACATCAAGTAGCAATTCCATATACTTTCACCTAAGAGGAAGAGCAAATGAAGTGAAGGAAGAAGAGAAATGAGGGGAAGGAGGGACTTTTGTAAGGAATATACAATTTCAAGGCCTCCCTTCTTTGCAGTTCTGAAGAATTCTGAAGGCTAGAGGTGTGACTAGATATGAACCTCACTGCTTCAGAACCTGGGGAAATCTAGAGAAGAAGAGATTAATGAAATTATTAAAGAGTTGTACAACATTAAAATGACAACAAACACAACTATCAACAACAGAACCTAAAAAACAACAACAACAACAACTAAGCAAACAACCAAAACAGGAACAGAATCATAGGTATGGGGTCATTTGGAGAGTTATCAGCTGGGATGGGGAAGGGGAAGAAATAGGGAAATGGTGCAGGAATTAAGAAGCACAATTGGAAGTTAAAATAGTACAGGAAAGGGTAAAGCCAAAGAACTTATATGCACAACCCATGGATATGAATTAAGTAAGGGGTGTGGGACTGCTGAAGGGAAGGGGGGTACTGGGTGGAGGTGAGCAAAGGGAAAAGAAATTGGGACAATTATCACAGCATAATCAATAAAGTATACTTTAAAACAAAAACAAAAGGAAGGAATTGTGCTAGGGAATGTGGTAGAGCAGAGCTGGCTGTTCATGATACCCAGTTCTTGCTGTCTGTCCCTGGATGCTTACATTTCCCAGCCTCTTTTGCCAAACAAGTGACCTCTGACCAATAGAACATCAGTGGACTTGACAGCCACCAATTCCAGACTTTGCCCATAGGAGACTCCATCATCCTCTCTAATCATTCCTCTAGCAGGCTGACTGCTAGATGCCCACATGAGGGAGATCTTGAAATCCATTTGTCTAAGATGGCAAAGCATCCATCCCTCAGTAAGTAAGGAACAGAAGAACCAGCAAGCCTTTGACTGAACGTACACGAATGATAAACTGCGTTAAGCCACTACGATTTCAAAGGTCAACGGCTACACAGCTAGTGTCATAGAGGAATGGGTAAAGGAACTGATGTTCTTATGCCCCAAAACACAGAACTGAACTTAATGGGGGATGGCGGAACGCTGTTCACTACTTAAAATATATAGTCTGCTGGTTCCCAAACCTGGTAACATAGAATCACCAGGGAATATTTTAACTTCTTCACTAGGTGTGACTCTGGTCATCCAATTGGAATAAAAGAATGGCTGTAGAGAATGCAGCTCCAGCCCTGTCCTCCATCTGTGTCTTCACTTCTACTTACCTAGGAAATTCATCTATTCTACATTTTGGCCCTTAATCTTACACACCTTCTGTTCATCTCTAACCAGTTAACTGGTAGGTATATTTAATCCACCCTGGAACCTTGTAAGCTCATCAGGGACCATAGCTTTTATAATTCTTTTCTGAACAGCATGAGCTAGGAAGGTAATAAAAGCTAAATCAACACTTCAGGTCATTTAATTTGTGCAGTTATTTTCCATATGACCAGAATAAGAGAGGAAAAAGGGCTTTTCTAGCAAACTAGACACAGGAGGCTAGACTAACAAAACCATTCCAAGTGTATACGTAATTCATTTTTAAGACAGCAGTGTGCTCAGGGAATAACTGATCACTCTGTTTGGATGGATAGGTGATTAGTTCTCAAATTTGAATGTGCATAAGAATAAACCTTAAAACTTATTTGCCAGGTTGCAAGTCAGGTCTCCAGCCAGGTCCGTAGCTGGAGGCAGGTGAAAGGCAACCATACATTGATGTTTCTCTCCCTCTCTGCCTCCTTCCCTTCCCTCTCTCCAAAAATAGTAAATAAAATCTTTTTTAAAAAAGAAAACTTATTTAAATGAAGGTTCCTGGATTTAATACCTTGATATTCTTTCTGATCTGGTAGTTCTGGGATGGAACCCAGGAATCTGAATGTATGACATCGCTCCTCCCGCCCCGCCCACAATTCCTATGCAAGTTGTAGTCTCTGGGAGGTGAGGTCAGGATTAGGTCTGTCCTGTTTAACATCACATCCACAGGGCCCTAGCATACTTCCCAGCTCACAGGGAGGTTTAGTACCTACCTGTTGAATGAGACTCATCTGTCAGATTTATCCTAAATACTGCCCCCTCCAAGAAAGGAAATGAAGTCGAGGACCCCTCTGGTTCCCTGAAAGCCATCAGCTCGCTGTCACACACTTAGAAAACGGGGAAGTGCCCCTTCTGACTGCCTCAGACCCATCTGCTCCACGTTCTAATTGAGGAGCCCAACCTCTTTTGATTGGCACTTCCCTCTGGTTCTGCCAGAGACCATCTGTCCCCACCACCTCCTGACAGCTCAGACATCCCTTCCTCTCTGCTGGTGCACATGGGCAAGGGCACTGGTAATAAACCCCAACCTGGAGTGAGGGCCTGCCTTTCACACTCTGGGATGACCCCAGGAGAGTTCGAGGACTCTGCAAAGGCCCTCAGCACTCCCTGCTCCTGGGAAACGATGCTGGCCTGAGAAGCAGGCTTTGTTCCTGTAGAACTCTGAGCACCACCTTCCACGAGCTCAGGCCCTCTCTCAGCACTTCAGTAAAACCGGCAGGTAGCAACTGCCTTTATCCACATTTCGCAGATGGCAAGCGGAAAGGAAATCTGACTTGCCCAGGGTCCCACAGCAGGTCAGCTGTGAAGCGCAGCCAAACTGCATTCAACGCCACTGTTTTCCCACCAAGTGCCTTTAGGGTTCCGGGGAGTCACAGCTGCTTTAATTCAAGGCTGGGGCTCCTGGGTTTTGCATCAAAGCATATGTTCTGGCCCTGGCTGGTGGCACAGTGGATAAGGCACCAGCCTGCAAACCCAAAGGTCACTGGTTCGATTCCCAGCCAGGCCACATAACCAGTTTGCAAGCCAGATCTCCAGCCAGGTCTGTAGCTGGAGGCAGGTGAAAGGCAACCATAAATTGATGTCCCTCTCCTTCTCTGTCTCTCTCCCTTCCCCTCTCTCTGGAAATAATAAATAAAATCTTTTTTTAAATATTCAAAAAGTTACATTAATCTTGAGTATCCCAAAGGCTAAACTAAACCAGTTGTTCTCAACCCCAGCTACATTTTAGAATCTGTTAGTGTTCCTACAACTTACTGTCATCTCTATCCTGATATTCTATTATACTACAATAGATATAATGTGGGACATAGGCACTTGTATTTTTTTAGAGATGGCCAGGTAACTTTAATGTGTAGCCCAGATTAAGAAACACTGTTCCAGATAAAAGCATATACTCACCCATTTTAATCAGTGAACAAACAAATCAATATTCAATATGAATGAATGAATCAATAGATCAATACTGTGTCTTCACTTGGATCCATTCTCTATCTAGCTCTTTTGCTCCTAAAGATATGTTATTTCACACAACTCTATTTAGGTTTGACCTTATTTCCCCCTTCACCATTATATAGCATCATTTTTAACTTTGGTAAGGCAGTACTATCTTTAAGCAGTTCTTCTACCCACTGTCTGTATTATACTCTTAAAATGATAATGTTGTGAATACAATCTCTACTTCACACTAGACATAGGAAAAGTATTCAAAAAAAAAAAAAAAAAGCATATGCTCTTCATCTTCAGTAAAGAGATACCAAGCTGAGCTTTGTCTCCTCTTATTTAAAAGATCTTTGGGCTGAGTCCCTTTCAGATAAACCATTCTTTGACTGCCAGCCCAGGTAAAGAGAGGAAAAAAGAATAATGCAAGATCTTTTTCTTGACAGTGGAAACAAACATAGGTGGGAAGTGGGTGGTGGGACCACAGCAGAATCACATGGGGAAGTTTTTCAGTACATCTTCTCCCTCCCTTCCCCAGGGATCCTGACAAGTCATCGAAACTGACTTCAACCCTGATCTGGTAACAAATAACGAGATGGAGCAGCTTCCCTCGTCATCCAGAGTAGGCAGTAGTAGTCAAATGGAGATGTGAGCCACCAGAGAAGCCTGGGCCCGCGACAGTCCAAACAGAGCCCAGGGGACTTCAGCAGACGGGAACAGACATGCGAAGCCACAGGGGACCAGACGGTTCATCAGACTGGCTATCTCCAATCCTACATCTCATCCCCGGACTAAGAGACAATGGGAATGTGCAGGTCACAGACAGAGTGAGCATCCAGAGCTAAAACAAAAGAGGCACGAAACGCTGGAAGAAAGCAATGAACTGGCAGGGCTGCTGCAAGTGACCAGGGGTTTGGGAGGAACAATACTTGGGGCCCTGTGCTCAGGAAGCTTGCCGACCGGCAGGGTTCTGTACCACTGTAAGACCCTCCGCTGGGCTGGGATCCCTCCCTGTGAGCAACTGGGGTGCGCATGCCTGTCTGGAGGTTCCACAGTGCTGGACGCACACAGTCAAGTTCCAGGAAAATGAGTTGATTTTGCATTCAAATTGTGGGAGAGAAAACTCTCCACTCCTCTAGGGTACCACAAGTAGCTTTGCCTGGACCTTGTCAACCTTCGCTTCAAATGAGGCGCAAACTCGAGAGTGCCCAGAGGAGGTCAAACTTTGGGTACTCCGAGGCCCATCACCGCATCCCACCTTCTCTGGATCCTTGCTGCTTCTTCTCCCATTTGGGACACATACCTCATGTCTCTCTATTGGTTTTGAAATTTTCTCTTTCAAATGGTCCCGTAAGTCAGGTATACAGGGGTCTTCTTACCATGTATTAAGCTTATAAACTGCTCCCGATGAGACTGAAGAAATGACCATCTATTGCAACAAGAAAGGTACATTTTAGACTTCAGAATGCAATCTCTGTCAGCGAGCACTATTTGACCATGACACAGGCAACCAAGGGATGGGAGAGATGGGTATTTGTTGATGACCTGGTAAGTGCAGGTGTGTGGTATCTCACTTAGTCTTCGATGCCCTCCTGTCAAGCAAATATCCTTTCAGAGACGAATAAGAGGAAAATAATAACATTTCTACAGCAGACATTGTCAGAAACAAAAACAGAAGCCATAGACTTAGGTTCTGATCAGTTCCAAATAGTACTGTGGAGGGAGAAAGGAACCATGGCCACTGCCTAGCCTCCGTGCCACCCTGCGCCACTCAGACAGCCTTCTGTGTGCACTTATCAACGAGCAAGGAACAGGTCTGAAGCTCTGGGTGGTAGCCAAAAAATAAGAATCCTCTCTTCCCTTATAAATTCACAGCCAATTAAGAAATAAGATATGGAGGCACACAGATTGAAATTAGGCTAAAAGCTTCATTACAAACAATTCTAAATTGGAGGATAGGGCTTAGATGTGTGGTTATAAAGGGCTGCCTATTATTTCACCTGCATTAAACTTACAACCCAAAATGGGGCCATTGTAGGCTCTCTGCAGAGCCAGACACAGCCCCAGCAATTGGGCAAAAGCTTCTTTGGGAACAAGTAGATTTTTAAAAAGTCCTAGAAGAGCCTAAGCTAAACCCACAAATCAGAAAGGTCACTTCTCTTCCTCTGGAGTAGGGCACGAGGGGACAGAGAGAAGAACATACCGTCCTCTCCTTCCACCCACGGGACCACAGGAGTAGAGAAGGAATGGAAGCCTTCTATGGGGGGCAGGAGGGGTGTTAAAGTGTTCAAGTTAGCTTGAATGTATAGGGAGGGTAAAAAAGGTAGTGTAATCCATGAACCAAGCAAAGGGAGATCCTCTAAGCAATCATACCTAGGTCTGGGAAGGACTAAAGAAAGTGTTGAAAAATAAAACATAAACGGGTAAGAACAGAAGCTTAGAGAGAAGAAGGAGCTTGACTCAACCAGGTTATAATATAAAATACACACTGTCCACACTGATAATACCTTGATCTGGCATTGCATTTGCTCTAAGCAGAACCTGAATAGTGTCTTGGACAAAGCAAGTCTCTATCACCTATAGAAACAACACTGAATTTGAAGTTTATACTCTTGTCCCTGCTTCCTTATACACAGTAAAGGCTGTATCTAAGGGCAAGCCACGTATCATGGCCACAGGTTTTTACTTCTGCTTCAGTGCTTTCCAACCTCTCCAGTCTCCGCTGGCTGGTTCTCCCTTTTCTGTCCCCACCCACCTTCCACCCTCTCACCCACCCTCTTGCATCTTCTTTCCAGACTCTCCTGGAGACCCAAACATTTGTGTATAGTATCAGGGCTGATGACTTGAAGAGGCCCGTGCCTGTGGCCAGATCACAGAAGCTACTCTGTATAAACCAGCCCTTTTTTGGACTTTCTTCTTTAGGCAGACCGAATATTTACACACTGGAAGCAGGCCCCGAAAGAGCTCCTTAGCAGATAATACATTCATGCAAGCAGTTGTCTCTGGTGGAAAAAAATCATTATTAACTGGGGTTGGTTAGCGCATTCATTTTAACTGCAGCCGGAGCTCAGCTGACTTGATGTAGGGATGTGCCGACTTTTTCTGAACTCTAGTGAATACTTCACAAATAACAATAAAAATACCAGGGGCACAGATAGGAGTGGGTTATATCGTTCCACTCATTAAGCTACCTTCCTCCACCATGCACAAGGAAAGGATTTGAGCAGTTTATGTGCCTAGGCCTGCTGAAGCTGAGAAACTCCGTCTCCACAGTGTGGAGTTGCAGAAACAGGTTTCATTTGTCCTGTGTAACAGATGTAGAAGCTCAAGGCCAGAGGGAGGAAGTGGTCATTCTGAGGTGGTTACCAGGAGTCCATCCAAGCCCATCTCTCACCCTAGCCCTTATTCTACTTTGATTTCAGTGTTTTTGCTTCATAGAGGCTAGGAAGATTCCATTCTCTGGTGAACGGCAGGGTAGCTGTTTCTGATTATTTGTCCAAGAGAGACTCGCAACCAAAAGGTATTTTGCTTACAAAACAATTTATTTTTCTGCCCCCTGGAAGTTATGTACATTCATTCACATGGGCTTGGGGCTGGGTGGGTTACACTGCCATGACAATGTCTACAAGGACTCCACTGAATCAGGAAGGTTAGTAATGGAGAACTCAGGGCTGTGACTGGTCCACATGAGTGACCAGGATGTCCAGCTGCTACCTAGTAGTCTCGCTAAACTGCCTCAACCTCCCTGCTTTGGAAGCTTCTGCCAGAAATCACAAAGGAGTGAGTTCTTCCCTTAGAGCACCTGTTTCTCATTATGAAGGCAGTTTCAACCTCGATCAGCTAAGTCCTTTTATCTTATTGCAATAGCAAGCTGGACAGTAGGTCTGGCTAGCTGTCGACTATCCACCTGTGCTGAACAACAGTCCCCAGGTGACAAGTCAGTCACATTTTCCACTGGTAACTCAACTTCCCTCTGCCCTTCCCTCATGACCTCATGATGGTTGTAAATGTATTCCATTTTCTACTATGCTCTTCAGAAGCTTTCAGGAATTATTTTCCACTCTCTGGATACTGATGACACAGAAATTAAATAATCAAGGGTTACTCACACACACAAATACATACAACTGGGGCTTTCCAAAGTGGCATACCTACTCTACAAAAGAGTTGAGCTGACCAAAAATAAACAGTCCCCACTTGGGCCCCACCAGCTACTCTAAGGTAGAAGCCGCTGTGGTAGGGAGTAGGCCAGCAAACCCCAAAGGACAGAACTGCTGGCCTAGACTCACTGGACAGAGAATGACTTTTGCATAAAGACTGAAAAACAGTTATTTAGGAAGCTTCTCTTTATCTCTACTGAGAGCAGAAGAAATTCCTAAAGCACAGAGAATGTCCGTTACAGCCCCCAAAAGAAGTATTGGACAGTGAGGGTCATTAGATGATGGAATAAATGCATGATGGGGTACAACGGTCAAGTCACTGGTGGAGGACACTGGTGGAGGGAAAACGATTGAATTGAAGTGGAAGATCATGACTCCACTGCTGGCTCAGCCACAGAGCTAACACATGGGTGTGAGTGAGGGTTCAGGCTCTCGCAGCTTCAGCTGTTAGGCACACCATCACCCACCCTGTCCTCCTGAATGGTTGGGTTGCTGTGAGGATCAAATGAGATCACAGACCTAAAAATGCTCAGTGAACCAAAAGTCAGGTATCCCCAACCACACACACGGCCCTGATTGAAAGTCTGGGGATGGGACAGAGCCTTGGCCTGTGCCTTCCCAAACTCCACATACATGTATGGGTAATGGGGGAGTTGCTGGCACAGTCATAAGCCCAGCCCTCCCGATCCCAACAGCAAGGAGCTGAACAGTCTGAGCTGGGAATGTCTCTGCACAGAGAGCTCTGTGCTGGGCTGGCAGGTGGTGGTAGTGGGGTGTCATGAATTCAGCAGACACCACTGAGTTCAGGTTCTGTGTGTCTCACTGTTGGTAGCTCAGGGAAAAGGGCAACACAGAGATGGACAAACATGCCCCTGTGCTTGAAGAGGCCTCCCCAGGAGAGGGGAGGGAGATGTCTCAGGACATGCCACTAGCAGTGTGCATCCTGAACTAGATTTAGGGCCTGGCCCCACCATGAGTAGCACTTATGTCCTCTAAATCCCGGATCCTTCACCTGTAAGAGGGGAATGTTCACAGCCATGTATACCTATGTCACAAGGTGAGTACGAGGGACTACTGAGGCCACAAACTAAAGGGACAACAGCAGCACTTTTCCAGCAAACACTTATCCAGCATTGGCTCTGTGACAGACCCTGCTTAAACCTTATATCATCAGAAGTCAGCAAACTTTCTCTATAAAGGGCCAGAGGGAAAATCATTTAGGATCTGTAGACCAGACAGCCTCTGTCACCATCACTCATCTGTGCTGCTGTAGCAGACTAGCGGCCAAAGACAACACATAAATGAATGAGAGTAGCCATGTGCTACTAAGAATTTGTTTACAAAAACAGGTGTTGTTTTGGCCTGTTGGCCAGTCTGCCAACTCCTGCTTCAGACACCTTCACTCATCATGACCCTATGAAGTGCACAAGGTCTGTCTGGAACACGTCCGGCCATTGTTAACATAACGAGAACAGTTGGCGTGGCACTGATGTAACCTGGCAGCCAAGGAGAGGACTGGAATGCTCATGCATGAACAATGACGACTTCACTGTACTAGTCAGTGGGGGCAGTAGATGCCATTGAGTGAGCATGCATACTGTGTGGCCAGTGCATTCAAAATGAGCACTTACAGCAACGAATCTGCATCAAATTTTGCGTTAAGCTTGAAAATTCCTCCATGGAAACTATTCAGATGATTCAGAAGGCCACAGCTGTGGGCAACTGGTGACTGGCAGCTTCATCATGACAACGCACCTGGTCATGCATCACATCTCGTGCAGAGTCTTTTGACAAAACATCTGATCACCCAGGTAACTCAGTCCCCTACAGTCCAGATTTGATACCCTGAGACTTCTGGTTTTTCTTAAAACTAAAGTCACCTTGAAAGGGAAGAGATTTCAGACTGTCAATGAGATTCAGGAAAATATGATAAGGCAGCTAATAATGACTGGGAAAACTGCGAGGTCCCAAGGTGCCTACTTTGAAGGGGACTGAGGTGTCATTGTCCTTATATCTTCTTCAATAAATGTATCTATTTTTCCACATTACATGGCTGGATACTTTCTGGGCAGACCTTATAAAATCACTTACACTCACTGGGCAGATGAGAAGGGCGAGAGCCAGACATGTCAGTTAACTTGCTCAAGGTTGTACAGCTGGTGAGTGACAGAGCTGGGATCCAAAAGCAAACTGGTTCCAGAGTCTGTGCTCCTTACCTCTTTGCACACTAATAATGAGGTATAATAACTACTAAATAAAATTGAGATGCCAATCAAATGCGACAATAATAGGAGCCAAAATTTCCCAAGAGCCTATAGCAAGCCAGGCTCTGCACCAGGTCCTCCCCAATATAGCCCTCACAGCAGCCCCATGAGACCGGTGCTATTATGACTCTGATGTTTCCGATGGAGAAGCTGAGGTTGAGAGTTGAAGCCACTTGTTCAAAGTCCCAGTGTTGGTAAACACCCCAGTCATAACTGACACTGAGTCAGGACCTGTCCTTCCACCTCTCCCCTGTGAGGCCCTGAAGTAGGGGGCTGCGTCTGCTCCCTTCTGTGGTTCGCCTCTCTCCCCACTCCTTTCAAAAGTGGAGTTGGACATTGTTCTCAAGAGCTTATGCCCCCCTAACCACACCTGCCAAACAGAGAGGAACGGAAGAAGGACACTTTTGTTTGCAGCCATCCCCTCTCAATCAGGTCTCGCTTGCCTTGGATGTCACGTAGCAACAATACATCACCTGTCAGCTTCCTTGGCACCATGGGCTTAACATCTCACCTGTAGGTAGTCTGCTAACTAAAAATATGGGAAATGGAGCCAAGGGATGGGCCCAGCTCTTTCATAATGAAAAGGATGGTCCCTCGGGTCCTTGGTCCTGTTGTACAAAAATGTTCCTTGGAAGAACATCATGAAGATTCCCAGTATTCCAGCTCTGACCCTGGACTCATCTGCTCCTCTCCTTAGCTGGTCAGGAGTTGAGCAGGGAAGAGGCACTGATCACTGGTTGTGTTTGTAAAGAAGACTCCATTAGCCAGCCAGTGGAACCCAAGTGTTGTGGATGGAATGGCTGTGATAGCATCTAGAGGTAATTAGGTTTAGATGTGGTCATGAGGGTAAAGCTTCCATGGTAGGATTAGGCACTTTATAAATGGAGAAAGAGCCATCGCTCTCTCTCTCCCCAACAGGCACGAGGAAAGGCCATGTGAGCAAGAAGCTGAGGAGACTGTAGACATGCCAGGAATCTGGCTCTTACCAGAAACCAAATTTGCTGGCATCTGGGACTTCCAGCCTTCAGAACTAGGAGAAAGAAATGTCTGTTGTTAAGCCCCTAGTCTACGGTATTTTGTTATGGCAGCCCGAGCCGACTAAAACAGTAAGAGAATGTGCAGTATAAACAGAGCCTAGCAGACTTGCTTCTTAACGACTTTACAAAAGACATTTGAGCTAAGCCTTTGCAGGTTACATAAGTTGTGTTATTTTTCTCTCAATAAAAAGAAACATACACACACATGCATGTATATACAAGGGGGGCCCAAAAACTCAGAATTTATTAAAAACTGTGTTATTTTTTTTTTAATTTTATTGTTGTTGTATTACATCCATCCCCTTTTTGCTCCCCTCTGTCCCCCTCCCCATGTTATTTATTCTTACATGTTTAAACTTCAGTCACCTTCAGAGTACTCTCCATTTGATGCAATACATCTAGTGAGACCATTCTTCCCCTGCTCAAAACAGTTTTTTGAAATCGTCAATTTTGATGCCTTTTAGTGCTTCTGCAGAATTTTGTTTCATCCCTTCCACATCAGCAAAATGTTTCCTTCTGAGACTTTTTTCATCCAGGGGAAAAAAAAAAAGTCACTCAGGATGAGGTCAGATAAATAGGGAGAGTGGGGTATGGGGATCATGCTGTTTTGGGTCAAAAACTGCTGAATACTCAGTGCAGTGTGGGCAGGTGTGCTCATAAATCACCCATTATGAAATGGGCAACCATGTTGAAACCGTCTTAAAAAAATTCACCGAAGCTGAACGCAGCCTCTCCCAACACCATCAGCTGTGCACTTATACAGATGGGTTCCTAGAACACTCACTTAGTGGGGGAAGCCTGTATGTACTACAGGGGCCTGCCCTCCAGAATTATTTTGGGTGTTGGGGGGGGTCTCATACACACATACATAGAACTTTTTTTTAAGATTTTACTTATTATTTTTAGAGAGAGGGGAAGGGAGAGAGGCAGAGAGGGAGAAAGATATCTATGTGTGGTTGCTTTTCACCTGCCTCCAGCTACAGAGCTGGCTGGAGACCTGGCTTGCAACCTGGTTATGTGCCCTGGCTGGGAATCAAACCAGCAACCTGTGGGTTTGCAAGCCAGCCCCTTATCCACTGTGCCACCAGCCAGAGCTGAATAGAACTCTTGAGTTAAAAAAAGTTCTGTGTGAACAAAGAGACCCAATAATCCAGGTCAATTTTAGATATGATTTTTTTTTTTTGAGATAGAGAGAAGAAAAAACGTTTTTGTTTCTGGCCTACAAAGGTTCTCAATCATTTGTCCATCTTCTGCAGGAGCCACAGTACTTTTCTACTTTCTCCATGTTGTGTTTTATTCCTAAAATCCAAGCTGTCTTCCCTTCCCTTGGGGAGCAAAGAGAAAGAGCAGCAGTTTTTAAGGTGGGTAAGTGGAGGTGAGAGAGAACTGAAGGAAGAAGGAAAAAAAGAGGCTTGGCAAGAATTTGGAATTTAAAAAGAAAAAAGAGGAAGTGATTGAAGACCTAAAATGTTTCAGCAAAGGCTTCTCTTGTTCCTTTGCAAAATCTTGCTATCAAAATCCACAGGGAACCGAGGAAGAACAGGAAGTTTGGACCCCACTCTGACTGCTCACCAGGAAGATGGAACTAAGCCACAGGGACCTAGTACCTGCTAGGAGGGCAAAATCTGCAGTCACACTGCCACCTTACCTGGGACATTCCATCACAATACAGCATGGCACACAAGAACAAGGAAAAGTTTGGGGGTTAGGACCTAATTCATCAGCCGGTGACACCTCTGCTCAGAATTTGGCAGTGGCCTCTGGGTCTACAGAACTAGGTCTTTTGAGCAGCCAGGGCTTCCAGAACCCAACCTGTTCTGCCCTCCGCCATTCCCTGCCACTCCTTGGTACAGGTGCCTCCCTTCTTCGTGAGTGTCCCATGTTCATTCCAGCCTCTGAACCTGAGCTTCCTCCTACCTGCCTCTCCCCTTCCCTACTTTTTCTCTTGCTTAGTTAGAGCCTATCCCCTCTAGGTCACTTCTTCTCATGAGCAGGCCCAACTCCTGTCCTCCTGTAGCACTATGGACACTCTTCGCCTTAGCTGTCACCCACATACTGCCCTAGACTGTCATCATCTGCACCAAGTACCATCATCACCTGCTCCAAGCACCTTCATCATCTGCTCCAAGTACCTTCCTCTCAGATGTCTAATGAAGACTCTGGACAGGTCACCTGGCTCCTAAGACCATCTCACTACAGGTACACAGCCTATCAAGGTGCTGAGGTTTCCTGCGAACAGAGGGGAAATGTGCCACCCCTCCCCCATGCTCAACGTATACAGATTGTATGATGTCTCCTACCGCAAACTTTTGGAGTCAAGTGCACTTCAGAATTCACATGTTTTAGGTCCTAGGAAGGTATTTTGTGCACATATTGCATATAACACAACTGAGTGAAGGACCCCACAAGCCAACATGTTTCTGCCATGAGTCATAAAGTCACTGTAAGCAAGTTAAATAAACACTAGACTGCCCCTCATGTCAGTTCAAGTTTTACTGGATTTCAAAATTACAAAGAAAGAATTATGGATCTATACTAGCTACTATGGGACATAACAAAAAACAGAAATAAAAATAAATAGGCACTCTAACCACTGCCTTTATAAGATACAGTGAGAAAAATACAGGCTCATACATGTTATAAACCATCATCTATGAGCCTCGGTTGCCTCATCTATGAACTGCAACAGCATATACCTGACAAAGAGAGGTTTATAAAACTGCTGGCAAATTCTGGGCCAAAGAGTCTATAAGGATTCTTCTCTTTGCTATCTGGCTAGTGGAAATATCCCCATTGGATTGGCTGAAGGCATATTTGTTGAAGGAATCCCTCAGAAGAACAGAGCAGAGAAGGACTTATCTAAGAAGCTTCCTGGAGAAAACAGACTTAGCCAGTCCTTATGCTTCAGTTTAGTTGTATACAAAATTGGAAAAATGGAACACAATGAATTGAAACACTTCCTTTAAAGAATACAAAATTCTAAGTAATAACATATATTGCATTTGCTACCACAAATGGTATGGGCCTCTGCACTCGGCCATGCAATCTCATTTGTCCTGTTTTGGCTCTTTAACACGTTCCTAGGACACTTTCATTTTTTAAGACATAAAATACACAAATACAATTAGGCAACCGTCTCGGCAGTGGAACAGAGTTTACAGGCTGTGAGAGAAATTGGTGGGAATGGCAGGGTAAGAAGACACAATAAAGAAAGGCCCGGACGTGAAAAATCTGGGCTTAGAGTTTATTGTTTGTTTTTGTTGATAAAAATAAAGTCTCCCTCCCAAGTCCACTGTAAAGAGAGCTCCTTTTTGTATAAATTAACCTAATCTCCCTGTTTATTAACATTAAACTTGACATTCATAGCCCTAGAGCTTTACCGGCATTAACCAATAATCCTCCACACATTCCTGTGGGGTTGTTCAACACGAGACCTTGAACAACTCCTACTCAACAAGAGCCCTTGCGCACACCAAAGCATGCATGTGACTTTGCTCTCAAGAGAAGGCGCTTACGGCACCTGCCCAGGCCTTACACTGCATGAGCCCCGCACACCAGAACTCTGTGTATCCTTCTGCTAGTCCCCAGAGTGAAGCTTGTGTTCTGACTCAATGACAGTGCAACACCAAGTGGTTGACAGGACAATCCTGGGCCACTGCTGGGAACTGTGGGGCTCAAGGAGGAGCTATAGTTCCCAGGAGAGTCATGGCAGCCTGGGCTTAGCTAGCCAACAGGATGAGAAGGGCTGTTTCACCCGGGACCTGCTCTGAGGAAACAACTGCCCCTGCTGGTGAAGCACACAGGCTCAGGCCCTAAGTGCTTCGGTTCTTAGGCAGAGCTGCAAACAGGCCGTATCATCTTCACACTGTAACTTGTGAAGGCCACAGTGAAAAGGGTCTTGGAGTATGGGCCTACCTACAAACAGAAGGCTGAGGGCTCTGAAATAGGTAAGGGGATCCTAACAAATAACAGCAGGGATGGATGGATGCAGGAGATGGGTGCAGCCTCCCAGAGTGGCCAGAGACCATTCTGTTACTCACCTGGCTGAGGCTTCAACCAAACCCTTAGTAAAGGGGAGCTAGAGTTTCATCATAATTCAGCCATGTAGCCACAGTTGTGTATAGTTGGCCTTAAGCTTAAATAAATTAAAATGGCTCTCTTTCCATTACTTCGACCTAGTCATTTTCTGAATAGTTTTATTGTCTTCATAAAATCTCAAGTTGAAAGAATCCTCCAGGTACTGTTCTAAAGCAATACTTAGAATTAGTGAATCTAGTCTGACAGCTGCAGGGAAGGACTCAGTGCCCAGCACTGACAAAACCAGAGACAGTGCTTTTGTGAATTTTGCTCTAATGAAGAAGTTTCTGACTGTTGTGTATTTTGCGGAGCACCCAATCTACGCCATGCACTGTGCAGATGCATTAGCGCAGGATGGTATCAGCCTTCCTCACATCTGCTCAAGGTCCCATTGTTATCATCATCATTATGTGGTGAAGCAACTGAGGCTCAGCAGTTAGATGGCCCACAGCCAGGAATTAGTCAAATCCAAATCTGACCCTTAAATGCCACCATGTCCCTCAATCCATGTCCCATCTCCCAATCTAGTGATCTTGGATGGTGACCATGACTGTATCCATGGCAGCTGCCACCCGGGCTAACACTGTACACGTGGCCAGTGGCTACCAGCAGAATATAAAGGGAAGACTTTATATTCTTCAGGCACCAGGTCTGGACTCACCCTGAGGCACAGCCTGGCTTTGGTTCTGAGTTGCAGTTCTCTCTCAGGTGGCATTGCCACTTCCCTCCAGTTCAGCTTATCAGCAATTACTTAACCAAGGGCCTCAACAGGCATTCCTGCCTTACTTTCATACCTGGCTCAGGGTATTTGCAGTCTGGTACAATAATCGTATATCAGATAATCCAAGATCAATTACCATGGTGTCTACATATGTATGGCATATACCTTATTGGTAATAGCCCATATAACAGTAAGCTCCTTTCTCCTCCTTACATACCTCTTTTAGTACCTAACAGCTTACCAAGATAGAGGAACTCATTGTATTCAAAAGTTTTAAAAACTAAACAACACCAAACCTCAGGAGGTAAAAAATCCAAATACTTGATCTTGCTCTACCCCTTACAATTGTATGATCTTAGGTAAGTCACTTAACCTCTCTGAGTTTCAATTCTTTCCTATTAAATTAAGATTACTAACACTTTCCAATCCTACTGCACAGGATTCTTTGGAGGGCCAAATAAAATCATACACATAAAAGCACTTTGAAATCAGAAGCCAAGCAACTGACTGGTCAAATATTACTGCTCCCACTTACAAATGAGGAAACTGAGGACAACAGCAGAAGCAGGATTAGAGAAAAGGTCTTCAGACTCTTTTGTCAATGGTCTTTCCACTGCACGATGCTGGTTCTCGAGTTCTAAGGGCAGTTGAGAAGGGAAAGATCCAGTTGGGTCCCAGTGATCTGGGAAGGCTCTTCAGAACAACTAGCAGGCCAATATGACCAGGGACTAGCAGGCCGATATGAGCTATGGATTTGTTTTATCTGGATTTATTTAAAAGATAGTTCTTTTAAAATAACATTTTTTGAGCAATATTTACTAAGAAGTAGATTTCACCTAAATTCCACATTTCCTGTCTTTAAAAAATTCACTGTACATAACAATAGGTAGTCTTTCCCTCACCATGGGAATCTGCTACAGCTGTACCTTCACAGGACCTGTGTTCTGAGTTTCATCCTTTCCTAGTTCTCTAACATGGAGGCCAAGTATCAGCAGCTCTATAACATTACTATTGCACTACTGTTTATACTCCATGATGAGAGTGATCATACCTCTATGGGAAAGCGAAACCTCCTCCTCTATCTAGCCTGTTCCACTTTAAGTCGCTTTTTCACCAAGCTCCAGTAAGGGTTTGAATTTGCAACCTCTGGCCTGAAGGACAGAGAGAATCCCAGGAGGTGGGTGAGGGGGAGGCAGAGCTGCAGCAAGAGCAAAGTGAGGCTGAGGAACCAGCATGGAGTCCAGAGCCCTGAGGTAGCAACCTGCCTGGAAGTGGGGGAATGCAGATGGGGATATGGCCAGTGGCAGGGCTGGGAAGACATCTGGGTCTAAAAAAAAAAAAAAAAAAAAAATTAAGGTTGCATTATGGCAAGAGGATCTTGAGTAATGATGGTAACTACCTTGAGTTGTAGAGGAGAAGCAGATGCCAATGGCTGGAAACTAGGAGAAATGCTTTTCAAAGTCATTCACTCAACAAAATCATACCGAGCAGCCCCTGTGTCCTAGGCACCAGGAGTGCGAGAGGGGATAAAACAAGACAAAACCCCAGCGTGCATGGCATGTTCAGCCAAATTGGGAGGGATCTTGCCATAAACCCCCTGTTAATGATTGTGCCCCATCAGCCAAGAGCCTTGGACGAGTTGTTTATGAGCAGGGAAGACAGACAAATGGCAGAGTTGGTGGTTTTCCCCCAGAGGACTGTTGAACAGATTGAGGGGAAACTGTGGTGGGGTTGAAAATGGTCTGCCTGTCACTGCTCAGCCCATGAAAACACAAAGCTACTCAAAAGCCCCCCCATTAATCTTCTAAAATATTGGATGAACTTCAGAATTACAGCACTGACAGTGGGTCCTGTCATCCCTTTGACCTATTTTTCCAGGCTTCTCACATGGTGTGATTATCACACATACACACAGGGGCTCTCTTCTGCATGCCCATTCTAGTGTGTGTATGTGCATGTGCGTGTGCATGTGTGGGCATGTGTGGGCATGCGTGCATGCAAGCGCACGTGTACACATATACACACACCCATATTTGAGCTTTTTAGAAGGGGTCACCTTGCCAACAAGGTAATCTCATGTAAGGAGTATTCGGCAATTGGAAAAATGGGAAAACACACAGGTACTGGTTTATAACACCCAATGACAACTTCTTTAGTTCCACTGGAGGAGGGGACAGAAAAAGTAATTATTGGAGCAAATAAGGGACCAAGTCTTCCTATGTAAAGCAAAAGTGTGATGAAAGCATTCTTCCACTGAAGAGTGGCCAACGGCAATGCAGAGAGAAGTGTTCATTGTATTCCTGCTCCTGGGTACACACATCCACTACCTACGAAGTCTGTCCCAAAAGTATTGAGCCATTGTCAATATAATTAAAAGTTTGCTCAGCCAATACTTTCGGGACAGGCCTCAGCCACCATGGACCACAAACACTGTCTACTTGTTTTGCTCACCAGCCTCCAGTCATCAACCACTGCAGAGCTGAGAAGGGCAAGTACAGAAGGAGAAGCTGGTGCAAGCTGGTGATGTGGAGGGAAGGAACATGAATTGGGAAGATGCAACAAGGAAAAAGACAGGACGGCATTATAGGTGAATGCCTTCTGTAAATATTTCCTGTGTACCTGGCTCTGTGCTGGCCACTAGGGCTGCTGGGGTGACACCCAGGGTAGGAAGGGCTGGCCAAGGGCCAGAACATCTAAGATGGTAGCTGACAGTGGAGGGGCTGAGGAGGATATAGAGGCTTGGGGAAGGCAGGCAGGCAGCCTACTGAAGATGAGGAAGCCCTGCAGATGAATGAACAGGGAAGTGACCTGGAGGAAAGGCAACGGCAGGCAGATACAAGGAGACTTAGAATCAACCAAGAGAAGTAACGTGCATGCACACATGAGCATGCTACATTGATGGGGGGGAAAGAGAAAAAGAAAAAATGATATTTTATAATGGATAGATCTGAAATTGGGATAACTAGGAAGTGAACTCTAGTTCTTCCACATCACTTTGGTCAAATTGGTTAATACTAAGATTCTGTGTCCTTATACTTAAAAATGAGGGTCATACTATACACATACCTCAGAGTGTTGAAGAGGGTTAGACGACATAATCTGTATGAGAGGACACAGCCAGTCCTGCACCAGACACAGTGGGTCTGCAATAAATTCCATCCTCACCATGCTTTTTGCTCCCCAGCTCACTGGAGAGTTAGGCTCCAGATCTAGTTGCAAGTCAGAAACAAAGCTGTGAGAAACCCTCAGGGAAATGCTTCTCTTCTCTACTCATCACTTAGTATTGTTAGGAGAGATGCAGCCGAGACTAGTTATGTCAACTGTGTCTCTCTGGCATTATTAAGAAATATGTGGAATTCCCTCAATGATAATTCCATTTGGATTAGAATATATGTATATTTGCAAATGCAAACATCCCTGGGAGGAGCCCACACTCAATCAAACACCCACTAAGATGGCAGGGTGAGGGATCTGAGCTCTGTGAGGCATTTTCACAAAGGGTAGTAACTGGAAGGGAATTTCGGAACAGGAGCCACAGACCAAGGGAGGCAGCCTGGGTGAGTGCTATAGAATGGGCTCTGGATTACCAGACATCAGAGGTATGTGAGCAAGAAAAATGGCAGAAAGAGACTAGAAGAGAAGGGATTAAAGAGGTCAATGTGGCCTACTTTGCCATTTGCAAAACACCAGCCATGGAAAATGAAGCATCCGTTCCTTTGACCAACATCCATCAGTTATTTGCTTTATGGAAAAGTCAATCTTTGGGAGACAAAAAGTGCACACAACTCTGATACTAGAATCCAAGACCTTAAAAAAAAGCCTTGTCCCTTCAGGGATCATTGCAGAGAGCATGGGGACCCCAATCTAAGTGACCAGGCTATAACTATCACACCCATTACAAGCCCTACCGCACGTATACAAAACCTAGAAGGATAGTTTTTGTTTAGATTTTGCTGACTTCAGTAACATTACAGATACAGCCTCACACATCGTGGACCTCATCAGAAAAATTCCAAATGAAATCCAAGTTCCTCTTCAACCTATTTACTTGTCAAGATTGTTCAGAAGATGGCAGCATAGGTAACTGTGGTACTCATCTCCTCTAACAACCACATCAAATTATAACCAAACTATAGAAGAACCATCATTCAGGACCCCCTGAAATTGAGCTGAATGGAAGTCCTATAGCTAGGGACTTGAAGAAACCACATTGAGTATGGTAGGAGGTGCAGAGATGCAGAATGGGCTGGTCCCACAATCATGAGGGGCATTTAAAAATCAAGAGAACCGTCTCAGCTTCAGAGGACCCCCACTGAGGACAGAGGGGTCCCAGCCCCATACCAGATCCCCACAGCAGAGGGTTCCAGTGAGGAAAGAGAAGGCCCCTAACTTCTGGCTGTAAAAACTAGTGAGAATTGAGGCTGAGAGAGATGAAAGGCTTCTAGAATTCCAGGCAATTCTTAAAGGGCCCATGCATTAGCTTACTCAGACTTATTCCCTCTGAGCTCTACCACCAAGGTAGCAGCCTGAAAGGCACCAGAGACATACAGGGAAGAACTGAATTGTCCAGCATCAGGGGGTTAGGGGAAAGTTCCCCCAGACAGAAGTGATGGTAGATGCCACTGTTCCCTTGATGAGGCCCCTGGTGATTCCCTGAGGCCTACCTTGCCCAACTTTTGGTCCTAAATTATTTCCAGTTGCTTTTCCATACAAATGGCCTGTCTTGGCTCACAGTTCAGATCTTCCTAAAATCTCTCAAACCAGCGGAATCTGGCCTTAGTGAACCCCTTACCTCTCATTAAGTGCCCCCAGGCCTGGCACTAGCAGCGGCCAGCCTTGGTTCACAGTTTGGCCCTTGCCTGGGCACCTGCAAACCCAGCACAAGTAGAAGCCATCCAGAGATCATTTTGCAGCTTATTCTGTGTGACCCCAGAAGGAACATAGATGGTGGCTGACCTTGGATGTGCCAACACTAACCAAGGCTCAACTATAAGAAGAGGGTGTACATATCCAACATGGGGGGTACACCTCTAGTACCCAGTTCAGGTGATCAAGGATGCTGTGCCATTGGACCCTATAGAACACCTAACTGCACATTAGGCAACTCTATCTAGTCTGAGAGATGAAGCAGCTCTACCTAATAAACAGAAACAAGCACAGGGAAGCTGCCAAAATGAGGAGACAAAGAAACATAGCCCAAATGAAATAATGGAACAAAACTCCAGAAAGAGAACTACCAAAAGAATGGAGAAGAGCAATCTGCTAGAAGCAGAGTTCAAAACACTGGTTATATGGATGTAATAAAACAACAATAAAATTAAATTAAAAAAAAACACACCAGTTATGAGGATGTTTAATAAATTTAGCATATATCCCTGGCTGGTGGCACAGTGGATAAGGAGCCGGCCTGCAAACCCAAAGGTCACCGGTTCGATTCCCAGCCAGGGCACATAACCAGGTTGCAAGCCAGGTCTCCAGCCAGGTCTGTAGCTGGAGGCAGGTGAAAGGCAACCATACATTGATGTTTCTCTCATTTCTCTCCTTCTCTGCCTCTCTCCCTTCCCCTCTCTCTGAAAATAATAATTAAAATCTTTTTAAAATAAACAAACAAGTAAATAAATAATAAATAAATAAATTTAGCATATAAAAGGACCAATCAGAAATGAAGGACACTCTAATTGAAGTCAAGAATAATTTATACTAAATCAACAGCAGAGTAGATGAAGCCAAGAATCAAATCAGCTATTTGGAATATAAGGAAGTAAAAACAAAACAAAACAAAACAAAACAAAACAGCAAAAAGAAAAAAGAATCATAGTATAAGGAGCCTCTGGGACAACTTCAAGAATACCATTGCATCATGGGAGTCCTGGAAGAAGAGAGAAAGTAAGAAATTGAAAACCTATTCAAAAAATGACAGGAAACTTCTCTAACTTGATGAAGGAAATAACATGTAAGTCTGGGAAGCACAGATAGTCCCTCAAAAAATGAACCCAAAGAAGTTGCATGAAAATACATCATAATTAAAATGCCAAAGGTTAAGGACAAAATATTAACGCATAGTTGACCGACAATTTTATACAAAAGCTAATGCAAGTACAACACAAGTTACAGCTAACTTGTGTAGCAAACTATATCCATCTGTTCATTAAAAACAGCAAAAGAAAAGTAGTTAGCTACCCAAGAGGAAGCTCCCATAAGACTGTCAGCTGATCTCTCAAAAAAAACTTTGCAGGCTAGAAGGAATTGGCAAGAAATATTCAAAGTAATGAAAAGCAATGACCTACAACCATGATAATTCTACCCTGCAGGGCTAGAATTAAAGAAAAAATAAAGAACTTCCCAGACAAGAAAAAGCTAAAAGGACTCATCACCACCAAACCAGTATTATATTAATGTTAAAGGGTCTTCTTTACAAAAAAAGAAAAAAGACCCAAAATATGAACAATAAAGTGGCAATATATACATATCTATCAACACTGTATCTAAAATAACTGATCAGGCAGAACAGAAACAGATTCATAGATACAGAGAACATGTTGATGGTTACCAGGTGGAAGGGGGATCAGGGGGATAAGTAATAAAGGTGAAGGGATCAAGAAGTACAAACTGAATGTAACAGAATAGTCATGGGAATGTAAAGTACAGCATGGGGGATATAGTTAATAATATTCTAATACCTGTAGTATCGGGTGGATGTGAGATTTAGTAAGTTATGTAATGTCTAATCACTGAGGTATATGTACACCTGAAACTAATATGGTAATATATGTCAACTGTAACTAAAACTTAAAAAATTCTCTCACTTATATGTGGAATCCAGTGAACAAAATAAACTGATGAACAAAATAGGAAGAGGCGTGAACACATGGAACAGACTGGCAGCTATCAGTGGAGGGCAGGACTGGATGAAAAAAGGTGAAGGGACCCTGGCTAGTGTGGCTCAGTGGATTGAGCACAGGCCTACAAACAAAAGGGTCACTGGTTCGATTGACAGTCAGGGCACAGGTCTGGGTTGAGGGCCTGGTCCCTATTGGGGGCATGTGAGAGGCAACTACACACTGATGTTTCTCTACCTCTCTTTCTCCCTCCATCTGCCTCTCTAAAACTAAATTAGTTTTTTAAGCTGTAGAGACTAGCCAAAGAACATATACGCATGACCCATGGACATGCACAACGGCGTGGTGAGGGCCAGAGGGGAGGGAGGGCAGGGGCTAGGTGGAGGTGGACAAAGCGGGGAGAAAGGAATTGGGACATCTGTAATAGGGTCAACAATAAAAATAAAGGGGAAAAATGGTCATAAAAAAGAGTATTCAATATCACTGACTTCAAGAAGGGCTATGTTATGCATTCTTTTTGATAGGGGAAAATTCCAGAACCACCACCCCCTGTGAATGCCGATGAGAAGGGCATCCTGGAGAGAACCCTATGGCAGAGCGGGCAGTACAGTCAGTCTCGCTGCACCTCTGCAGACTGCAGGTCAAGCAGAGCATCGAGTTATCATCCCAAGCCATTTGTGCTTCATGTAATAATGACCTAATGATTCAATTAGCATCGATTCTTCAGCAGCAACAATATTTTCTGACTGATCAAGCAATTTAGTGCTCACTGTTGACTGATACAATTTCTATGAGCAATAAAGCAGTTTGAAAGAAATGTGTTTAATTCTTCACAAATCACTTTTTTAAATATTTCAATTTTAACGTGATTTCCATTTCCTTTCCCCCCCGCCCCCTCCATTGCAGGTCATGAGGACCCTTCAAATCTCTCCCTGTCACTCCTGCTCAGATTCATCCTGCCCCTTGTCTGGGGTCTTCAGCCTTTGCCATCTCCCCCACCCCCAGTGGCTGCAGTCAGAGGAACAGATGGGGCACAATTGCTTAGCCTCTGTGAATGGTGTCCGGCCCACAGCCACTGTAGAAATGACCCAGGTGAGAGCCACTGAATCAGGGTTTTTCTGAAATCTGCCCTGGTAACACCACTATATTTGGAAACAAGGTAGGGTGTGTAGGGGGACAGGGTGGGAGGCTGGTAGGACAAAAGCGGGACAATTAAAAACAGAAAAGGGAACTAAAACAGACAGTTGACAGAAAATTTCTTACGTTAAAAACTGCTTCGTGGGGGAGTGGGTGGGTGGGGAAGGGGACAGAGGGGAGTAAAAAAGGGGATAGATGTAATACAACAACAATACAATTAAACTTTAAAAAATAGAAAAACAAAACAAAACAAAAAAACTGCACTTCCCAGGAACAGAACTAAAACCCTAGGCTGGTGGGAGAAACCCTAGGAATGAAAAGTCATTGAACCCTGGCTGGTAGCACAGTGGTTAAGGTGCCGGCCTGCGAACCCAAAGGTCGCAGGTTCGATTCCCCAGCCAGGGCACATAACCAGGTTGCAAACAAGGTCTCCAGTCAGGTCTGTGGCTGGAGGCAGGTGAAACGCAACCATACATTGATGTCTCTCTCCCTCTCTGCCTCTCTCCCTTCCCCTCTTTCTAAAAATAATGAAATAAAATCTTTAAAAAATTTTTTTTTTAAATAAAAAAAAAAAAAAAAAGTCATTGAGCCCCAGGGACTGGGCAAAAGGAATGAGACTGTGGCCACTGACCACTCTGTGGACTCCATGCTAACTTATTCTCATGCCAGTTCCAAGCCCATCTCCACCCACAGTGCCCCAGCTGCGGCCTCCACCAAGGGCTTTTTCCAGGATAGAATGTGTGTGTAGGGAAAAGCATGTGTGGATGGAAAGCCTCTGGGGCTGAGAGAGGTGGTGTTGTCCCAATCCCTGCGGTTACCTAGGCAACTCCTACATCACACAGTGGCCAGCAGGCCAGGGGTACAGGAGGAGGGCTGTGGGGGGAATGGAACCAAAGTGGAGTGTTCTATAGGCAACTTGCCCCTATACAGTTCTGTACCAACCTGCATGCCTACATCTGGCTATCTCTACAGCTTCCTTCTCCGTGTCCCAATTATACTTTCCCACTCAGGCTATCGTAATAGAATCAAGAGCTACTATGGATAGGTGAGGACACTAAGGTTTAGGGTGCTTAAGCAATTTGATCAGGCATTTAATAAGCTGAGAAACTAAACTAGTTAAAAAGAAAACCCTGACCTCTGAAACCAAGGTTAGGGCTTCAAGAATCTCTCTGTGCCATCAATTCCCATATCTCAGACAAAGCCAAGGAGATTTTTCCAAACCTCATCTCTTCTACACTTCCTGCAAGTAAAACCCTCATATTCTGCTTCTCAAAAAAAAAAAAAAAAAGATAAATATGGATAGGACCTTTTTAGACTCCCTTTGGACATAATGACCTCCCCCCAAAGGACCAAGGAATCCAGAACCCCCTTCCCACCCTAAGAATGACCAATCCCTTCCTCTCCCAGGTCACTTCATATGTCCATTCCAAAGTCCCTGTCACATTCACCTGTCCCTTAAATGTCCAATCAGAGGTTCCTCCTGATTCTGCCTCACAATGGAGTTGGGATGCCTGACTCCCTCCCAATTTTTTTATAAGCTTGAATGTGATGTGGGTAGAATTCCTACCACAGCCTCCTATTTCCTGACCCTTTTAGCCTTCGCCACCATGACAGAGAATGAGCTGGTAAAACTTCTGGGTCTGCAGTCCAGAAATCAGATTCAAAGGAAGGACAAGAGATATACTTTTGGCCATGCTCCAGTTCTTTCTAATTTCAGTATATCTTTCCTGTAGTACCATTATTTCTATGGGAAAATCATGTCCAAATTAACCAGTTATCAGTTACCCCATTCATGGGAAATACTTCATTGTTGATATACACATCATGCTTTCTATCTATACTCATTACTCTGGGAGGAAAAACTGCTTCTTCTGCATAATGGTTTCCCAGTTTCATGAGCATAAGCCTTGATTCTGTAGGCTTTGATGAAAAAGACTAAAGAGTCTCTGGAAGTAGCAGAATTGTTTGGCTTTAAAATAAACTTACATAGAAGAACACATGGACAGAAGCAGTCAAAACTGCATTTGAGATAGGTATATAAGAGTAGAATTTAGGAGGGTAGAAGCAAGCAACGTGGGTCTTAATTTAGAATGACAGCAAATTTGTTAATTAATGCTTTTTCAAAGGATCCACTTTCCTGAAGTTTGTCTTAGCAGTGAAGACAGTGTTAATAGCTAACACTAGTTTCTTGAAGCTTGGATACAAAAATGAAGAGTAAAGCAAGTGAGATTAAAATCATTATTTGTACGGGGTTCTTCCTCAGGTCACATCTTCATAGAGCAACATCATTAAAAAATGCGATTCCACAGGAGATGAAGGCCTTCCCAGTTGATAATGTCTCAAAAGAGGTCAACCACTGACCATTGGGAATTGAGCGCTCAATGTCTTCTTAGAGACTGAACACAACCATCTGAAGTATTTCTATATCTAAAGGTGCTTTTCAGAAAGTCAGGTCACCAAGCTAATGAAGTTCATTGCTCCATTTTTATAAAACAATAATAACCAAAACCAGCATTTATGTTCCTTTGGGCCATTTTGGTTATTTTGGTCTCAACTTCATTAAACATTAGGTCATCTTATGGTTCCTGGTGAAAGGGTACAGAGTGCTTCTCTGATAATGTCATTCAAATAAGGTGGACAAAATGAACCCATGCCATTGCTTCCAAGCAACTGAGGCCATGGAGAGAGGCAGAAAGAGCAGCAAGGTGGGGAAAATTGATCCAAAGGACAGAAGGTAGCTTTTTTCCTTAACATAACATAGGAACCTGGATCCAGAGAGCCGCATTTTCACTGGTTCCACGCAATGGAATTGAGGAGGCTACTATGTGGTGGAGCCTAGTCTGCCCCAGTCCATTCACTACTGAATCTGCCACATGCTCCACACCACCAGTAAACAGATAAACCAAAATATTGACCCATTAACACAGCCAGACTCAGATGTGGTTACCCACCAAAACTCAAACCAGAAGAACAAGAGTATCCCAAGGCACTGCAGTACTTTCATAGTGTTAGATGTTTAGGATCAGAAAACTACCCAAGGCTAACTTTTAGAGTCCAGGACAGGAGGAAGGTCTGAGTGCTTGAAATCTTTGGAGCCAATAAAAGCGCCTGCTGCAAGGAGTGGAAAAGACAGCAGCCTGGCGGGGAGGACACCACTTCCCTCCAATCCTTAGGAGAACAACTTGGTTTATTTCGACTATCGGCTCTGCTCAGTTGCTGGGCACACACAAGAATCAAAGGATGTGGTTTCCACGGTGACCCTGCTTTTGTGACGGAATCCTTGTACATTGCTGGGATGTGGCTGAATGAATGGTATATAATGGTGTCTCAGAAAAAAATCAGGACTGAAACTAGCCCAGGAGTGCTGAGGTAAGCCCAAGAACAAAAGCCCAGGGGAAAGAAAGACATAAGTTTTCCATTTTCTCGTAAAGTCCTGGGAAAATTTGTTTGTAAATAAATATTGATTACTCCCAGCTAACTACAGTTCTTTATTTTCCAGGGGATTACTCATTGGATTCTCAAAGGTGTTACTCTAAGTGCAAGGGTTTCTACAACAGCCAGTAAGTACAGTCATCCATGAAAGCCATAGAATAGTCTACTAAGGCTTTACTGCTCAATGTGTGAACCACAGATCAGTCACATTAACATCACTGGAAGGCTTGTTGAAAACTAGCCTCTCAGGCCTCACCCCAGACCTGCTGAATCAGACTCTACATTGTATCAAGATCCCTGATGGTTCATATGAAAATTCAAGTTTGAGAAGCACTGTCTAAAAAAACATTGTGTTCATCCCTGGCTGGTGGCACAGTGGATAAGGCACCAGCCTGTGAACCCAAAGGTCGCTGGTTTGATTCCCAGCCAGGGCACATAACCAGGTTGCAAGCCAGGTCTCCAGCCAAGCCTGTAGCTGGAGGCAGGTGAAAGGCAACCATACCTTGATGTTTCTCTCCCTCTCTGACTCTCTTCCTTTCCCTTTCTCTGGAAATAATAAAGTATTTTTTTAAATAATAAGTGAATAAAAGTGCATTGTGAATTCTCCTCTGAAAACCTTCAGCTGAGATAGAAGAGAACCTATGCTACTGACAGTAGGATTTTGATATAGCAGACTGAACTCTGAGGCCAAACATCCAGGCCCCAAACCTTAGCTCCAAGAAGCATATGTTTGTAAGCTAATTTATTAACTTTTCATTGCCTCAGCATTTCCATTTCTAAAGTAGGGATAATAATAATACCTACCTCAAAGGGCCCTGTGAGCCTCAAATGAGTCACTACATGGACAGCACTTAAAATACTGTCAAACACTAGGAAGCACTATATATGCTTAGAGAACAGATGAAAGATGGATGTGAACTGAAACTGAAGAATGAAACCATAAGTGGCTTCTGTATGACCTACTACCTAACTGCCCTCCATCCAGCCTGGCAGAGACAACTCTTTATTCATTTTTCCTTCCTTAGACCTCTTGCCATCCTCATCTGACAAGGTCCTGCTTTTGTATCCTATTCCTGAGGAGCACAGATAAAGTCTGAAGGGTACTAAATTTCATCTGGTCACCACCCTGAAATGGTCTAGGTTTAGGAGCACTGTTCAGGCTTCATGTGGGACAGAGGGCATCCTTCTAGTGATCCCATGATCCCATGATCTCCTACCAGCAAAAAAAAAAAAAAACCTTCAAAATAAGCCAGCTATTTAACAGATAAAATGTACAATATTTCTGGGTGAAACAATGAGCCCTGAGTTGCTCCAGCCCTTGGCATCCTCAACCTGCAATGTCGAGGTTGATGCAGTGCCCAGCTGCTGAGATGGTGCGAAGAGGGAAATATGCAGGCTGGAGCCAGGCTGAATGGCTTTCCTGACTGGTAGCTCCAGATGTTGGCCTGTTGTGTAGAGCAACTGAGCTATTTAGGAATTTGTGTGGAATCAGAAATCCAAGTGGTGGTGGTGGGGAAATGGAAATTAAGAATGCTAGAATGGCTAACCTGTACTGTGAACAGCATTTCCTCTCCACATCTTCCCTTTGGACTGGGATGGAGAGGAGGGAGAATACCACCCCTTCAGAAAATCACATGTACAGAGAGCTGAAAATGGAAGAAGAGATGTTTGTAACATATAATGAACCATAATCCTTCTCCTGAAGACAGGTGACCTGTCCAATCCCAGGGAGATCACAGGTCCAGGGCAACGATACTAGAAACTGTCATCATAAGAACTTCGGCCATGGCAGGATGGCAAAGTATCTATGATGGCTAGCAATTATGATTCCCATCCCCAACCCCTTGTCACTTCTATTGTTTTACCTGAACCATAGCTCCTGGGAGAGTTCTTCCCCTCCCTATCCTCCTCCTCTTACCAATCTATTACTATTCAATTACTTTTAATTGAAATAGTTAAGCTATGTAGGTCAGCTCATCTACAATTTTCAAGGGCAAACCACCACAGTACAAGCAGGATGGGGCCTACAAAGCTGTTGGCTAAACTGGATTTCAGGCAATAAAATACAGAGCGTGGGGTAGAGGGGAGAGTAGGGCTGAAATTTTCTATAAAAAAGCACCAAACAAAAAGTGAGACAGGTACTAAAGATTCATGTCCATAATCCAGCTCCTGGTCATCTCCAGGAGCCCATCTCCTCACTGTCCATCTTTGACACCTCTGGCAAATGGATTCTCAGATGCCTGGGCCTTACATTACTTCTCATGGCAAAGACAGGTGATCCTTACTGACCAGAGTGCATGGCAATCGATTTGAGCACAGCTCCACTGTTTTGTTCCTCGCAAGAAAAGACAACAACTTAGTTGGCCATTGTGTATATACTTCACATGCTGAGAACACACATTTGTTCTATGACACAAATTATTCATAAATTTAATAGATGGTAAAAAGGGCCAATCAGGAGAGAGTACAAGGCTTAGCATAAATTTTTGGCATTGCCATCTTTTCCTAAAGTAAAGGAGACCAACTGATCCTTCCAGACAATTGACTTGTTTAAAAGGTTTGCATTTTTCCACCAGCAGAGCCCTCTTTGCCAGGATGTCTTTATGGGCTATCAAAGTAATTCTTAGTCCATTTATGCTTTAAAAAAGTTAAAGGAAACATTAATAACCAGTCAGAGTGGTAAGCACTGGAATGATACCAGGTTATATTAAACCAGACAGGAAGTATAAGAGGTGGGAGTGGGGGATAATACACATCCAAGTGACCTTAACTGACATCACTGTTAATCTCATACAACTGGAACCCAAATCCAACTTGATATGTAGGTGGAGTAGATTCAAGTCAGGCAACCGAATATTTGAAAACACATTTTTCTGAAAGGATCCTACCAGGATGTGAGAGCAATCCAAAGGAGAACTCCTCCCCCATACCCCAGCCTGGTGGGAAAGGGGAGTGCTGAAGACTGAGCCCTACTCTTGCAGCAAGCTTGTTCTCCTTCCTGCTGACAGACTTACTTTCACATGGTGGTTAAGAGTGAGCAGTTAGATTACAAAAACCAAAGCACAGATCTCCAGTCTCCTGCATGAAGCCTAAAAGAGTCAACCACCTATGGGCCAGAATCAACCACGTATGTGCCAGGATCAAATTGTGGGCAAGGTTTTTAATGGCACCAAAAGGTACTATGGTAGGGAATAGCCTCTTCATATTCTAACAACTTCTGAGTGTAATATAAAAAAATTTTAAATTCTCCAGGCTGAACTTACAAGGTTTAGAATGCTGAATGACCTGAAATGAGTTCTCATAATATTCAGTGACCAAAATAAAGGAGTATTATCTCCGAGATTTAACAGAAGATATTATAAGCGCCTAGGAGCAGAACTTGACTCACCGTTGCAAACCCAGCACAGACCAGAAGTTCTAGTACATAGTGTGTACTCAACATATATTTGCTTAACACACGAGTGAAAGAGTAACAGTGATCATGACTTTAACTTAATGGAATTTAAAATTACCACCAGAGGAGTCACATGTACACAGTAGCAGAACCATGGAGACTCAAAGTGGCAAGGTCACAAATTATGATTGGTTTATGACAAGATATGGAGCTAAGTCAGTCAAAATATGATATAAAAAATGTGATATAAAAAATTAAGTTGATAGCCATGAGTATAACTAATGCCCAGATCTTGGTTTTTAAGTACCATTTGCCAGTAAAAGAAACCATGGTTTCTTGGAGAAGTGTTTGATTCCAAGGCTTGGACAGAAAGCCTTCAAGATGATCCTGGAGCATCTTATGGTCCAAAAGCAAGAAAAGGCTTGGGAAAGAACTGGGCACGTCAGAGGGTTCAAGAGCCAGCCTGAAGCAGCTCACAATGGCCAAAGAATGTAAGCAAAAGAATAAATAACAGTAGTACTGGATTATAACCCATAGAGCAACATAAATGTGATAGTGATAGGAACTAACAGCTGAATAAGAGACAGATGGAAAAGACAGGATAGCTCTTCCTAACAGAAAATCCCAAATAGCAGGTGTATTGTAGAAGGAAATGAGGACAAGAGAAACTCATCATCAGGTAATAACTGTTGCGAGCAAGATCCACAATGCATGCTAAAATTATCAGCAAAAGTTTGAGAAGAAACAAGATATTTACATAGTCCCAAAATATCTCCTTCTGGATATTCATTAGTTAGAAAAGGAGGAAGAGCAGCTTTACAGTGAAGAAACTCGACACCACCGTCACCAGTGATGAAGGTTAACAGCAGCACCAGGAGGAAGACAACATTGTCCCCCATAAGAATGCAAAGGGTACATCATTTCTGTGACATTCAGAAGTGATGCAAGTATTTAGTATGCAAAAATGTATAACCTCAATCTAATAATGAGGAAACATCAGACAAACCCAAATCAAGGGACAGTCTCTAAAATAATTAACCTGCACTCTTCAAATGTGTCCAATTCATGAAAAACAAGAATAGAATGAGAAACTAGCACAGATAGGGGGAGACTCAGGAGACTTGATAAATGCAATGTGGGATCTGGGACCAGAAATAAAATAGGTGCAAAAATGAGCAAAATCAAAATAAAGTCTGAAATTTAATTAAAAGTGTTGTACCAATGGTAATTTCTTGGTTTAAATCATTGTATTATGGTTATGCGAGATGTTAACAATTGAGGAAGCCTGGTGAAGGGTCTATGGAAACTCTCTGTATTACTTATCCACTTTTATGTAAGCCTAAAATTATTTCAAAATAATATGTAGAAAAGAAAAAAACCTAAGCAGTGTTCATAGATGCCGTTGATTTACGTTTAGTCGCAAGCTCACAATCTTACAACGGATCAGTAATGGTAACCGGTCTACCAGCTGGAAACCACATTTTCAATAGCACTGTGCTAAACTGTCTGCAATTTGCCAGAAATTAATGGATGAAAACACACTATTGTTAATTACGAATATCATCAGATCCTGTGTTCAAGCTTTATACCCACTGATGCTGCTCACAAAATAGGAAATCAGGAGATTTTGGTTCTGTTCTCTGCTCTGATTTAAAAACAAAATTTAAAATATAACCTGTTTGTAACCTAAGGATCATTTGTCTCTATCTTTGGTTTTCTCATAATTAAATTGGGAAAATAACATGCACCCTTTCCCCCTTACAAAGGTCACCAGGAGGATGACATGAGATGAACTGTGTGGAAGAGTTTTGAAAATTATAAATGCATTATTTGAGCATTTAAATGTTCTCCTTTTCATTGTTTTCAGAAATGAATGGCTTAAGTGAGAATTGGTTACCAAATCCATCCATCCAACTTTAGAAATTATTTCATAGTTAGTTCCCCAAGAACTCTGGGCTCAGTGAGTTTCCAGCCTTAGGACGGGGAGAACGTGCATGCCAATAAATCACAGCACAAAACAGGAAGCAGGAATCACCAGCTTCCAGGCAGGTACCTCACACAGATACGGGGGGAAAGGGACTTCTTTTTTCCTTGGGTGACCACACAATTCCTTTGTGTATATTTGTACAAAATATTTCCAAAAACTCCTTCACAAAATTCTACATGATGAATAAGAAATAATTACAAGGTTGACAAATGGAAAAGAGATAATGTTTCTGGAGTCAGAAGCACGGATTCAAATAATAGCCCCAACATTTATCAGTAAGATTTTTGAGCAAGGTCCTGAATCTGAGTCTCTCCCTCTGAAAAAAATGGGCCAATAATGCTACCTATCTCGAAAAATTCTTCTGAAAATTAAAGGAGCTAATACAAATGAAGTATTCAGAACTACACTAAGCACTACATAAAAGTTAGTTGTTGGTGTTACTTTCTTCTTGTCTTGGGGAAATGTATTTATGGATTTGTGACTAACAGTGGAAAAAAACCCACAAAATCAAAATAGAATAGAATTCTAGTTGCAAAAGCCTTTGCTCCAGAAAAGCACAGATCCCCTTGCATGACCAGGAGAGAGAGGGCAAGTCAGCAGTTCCTGACGCTGTGGATTATCAGGGTGGGTATTGTGTAACTTCATTCACTCCTCCCATCTGTCACCACTTAGCCTTCTGGACACTTTAGGTTGCACTTTCAGCTTTCAAGTTCTCGGACTGTTCTTAGGGGGTTGGGGGAAGTTCAAGTATACACCCCTGGAATTTCTTGGTGCTCAGCCATGTGCTTCCGGGCTCTCACCACCCCCTCCCCACTGAGAACTCCCCTTCTGCTTCATCAGGCACAGCAGTAAAGCCAGGGTTGGACCCTGCTGCTCCCACCACGCCGTGGGTCCCGGCCATGCTCCTGTGCCTGAAATACACCACTGTGATGTGCGTTTCCCCGGCCCATTCAACCACAAGCTGGACATGATCAAGGACCGACCCCAGGCTGGTGGACAGGCCAACAGCTCCTTTCTTCCTGCTGCACGTTCCAAGCCCACAGTGATGGGAAACCATTCAGAAAAAAGACAAAGGTGGGCCAAACCCACAATATAAACCACATTTCTCCAGACCTCCCCTCCCTGTTCCTCTCCTATCCCCACCCTCTTCTCGACTGTCCATTTTCATTTGGCCATCTAACCCAAGGTAACCTCATTCCATGCTGTGAACTATCGCTGAGATACGCACACGTGCACATAGTATCCTTCCCCAAACATGATTTCTCCACACAGCAGCCACATTCATCATATTATATTATGTCAGATCATGGCAGTCCCTTGCTCAAAATTTCCAGTGGCTCTTGCCTTGTTTCAAGTACATACAAGTCAGCATCCTCACCATGGCCTTGGAAGCCCTGCTGGCCGCTGGTTAGCCCTCTGTCCTCCCCTTCCGCTAGCTCTCGCCCACAGCTGCTCAGGCCACCCGGATGTGCTGGCTTCCTTGCTATTCCCTGAGCCGGCCAGGCTGCTCCCACCTCTGAACATTGTTCCTGCAATTCTCCCTGCCTAGAATGCCTGTCTCCCAAATATCCCCCTGACTGGTTCCTTCAAACACCCCTTGGGGAAGCTGTCCCTAATCATTTGGTTTACAATGTAAACCTGCACTCACACTCCCTAATCATTTGGTTTACAATGTAAACCCGCACTCACACTCAAAACCCCATTTTCCTGCTTTCCTGTCTCAATACCACTTGTCACCATGCAAGAAACTGTGTTTTACTTGTTTATTTATCGTCTCCCTCGGCTAAAACAGAAGCTCCCTGCAGGCATGGACATAGGACTGTTTTGCATACTGCTAAATCACTGACACCTAGAACAGGAGCTCGATATATATGTGTTGAATGAATGGAAGAAATATGTGTACCAACACATGAGCATGTATTCCCATGACTACATATTCCAGCTGCTACTTGCTGAACACCAAGTACATCCCAGACACAAAATGAGGTCTGCATGAAGTCTTACAGTTCTTTAAATGAACCTAACTCATTCTTTCAATCAGCCTGCAAGAAAAGTATACTTTTCTGCATTATAAAGATGAGGAAACTAAACTTGTCCAAGTGATTCAGCAAGGAAAGAATAAAGCTGCTCGACTCTACCCTTCAAAGCTCCAAACTCTGTGTTCTTTCCACCCTCTGGGTTCTCATGCCCTCACCGCTCCTGCCCATGAATGCTAATTGGCCAGCATACCCGCTGCCTTTTCTACCAGACTGGGCACTCCTGGAAGTCATGGCTGTGTCTCCCCATCTCTGTCCAGGATCTACATATACAGGATAGTTCCTGGCACATAGTCAGTCTCAACTCCTCAAGCTGGGAATGCTCATTTTCTTTCCACCTGAGTTGACAGATCATCAAGCACTTACTCCTCTTCCCCTGGCATGGGCACATCTAACTCAGGGCAGAAGAGAGAGTAGCCACCTGCTGTTTTCATCCTAAGGAAAGAAGCGCAACCCTGCCCCTGCCAGGCAGCCACAGCCTCCACCCGACCCCCACCACACCTCCAGCAGGGCTCTGTGCTGACACAACGCAAGAGGCAGAAAGATGGACGGAGTGAAGCAGGAGGGCAAGAGCTGAAAACTCACATGGGAGGGCTCAACATCTGGACCGTTTTCCTCCTTTCCGT
The DNA here is from genome assembly GCA_004026585.1 of Noctilio leporinus. Classification (NCBI taxonomy): domain Eukaryota; kingdom Metazoa; phylum Chordata; class Mammalia; order Chiroptera; family Noctilionidae; genus Noctilio; species Noctilio leporinus. The sequence continues at coordinate 52,349 of PVIW01005149.1, forward strand.
TCTCCCTTTCCTCCACAATCCTACCACCACCCACATCTCTAGCACATGGCATGTCAACTGGATTCTCAGTAAACTCAAAGACTCAGATTCAGCCCCTGTGCACTTTCTTTGTTGCTCCTAGCTGAGGCACACTGGGGAGAATGCAAGGATCACGTAGCTGGCTCAGACTGGGAAAGAGAAGCAGGACAAAGTGGTCCATACGTTGGACACTGGCAAGTGAGTTAACCTTTAAGTCTGATTCCTTGTCTGTAAGATAAAGATAAAGCTGCATCTACCTAACAGAGGTGTACTAATTAATCAATTTTATATACACCAAGTGCTTATCCCAGGGCCTGATACACAGTGAGCACTCACGAGATGTCTGTACAAAGCCTGACCTGCATATTATTACGTGAGGTAAGATCTTCCTTTCGAAAGTGCTAGAAAGGCATCTTGGGGCCAAACAGACACATGGTGGCTGCCGACTCCCCCGAGCTCAGACACAAGATGCAATCCTAAGTGCCCGCAACCCTTACCCCTGTTCGAACATGTCCCAGAAGCTCAGAAACTCTTCCTCAGTGGCCCCTTCACCCAGACAGCAGCCTGCCACAAAGGGACACTGCAGCCAGGTGACCCAGAACAAAGAGCCTGGGATGTGTTGGCATCAAGTGTCGTCAGATCAAAACAGCTGTTGACGTGTGAGGGGATTTAAACTCATACTTTTAAAAAATAACTATTGCATTGCATCATGTCAAAAAAGTCATACATTGTCATACACCCATTATTTTACATAATAATAACACAGAAAGATGCTACCAACTGTAACGTATGTTACAGTTATAAAATGCAACCTGATTTTGGGGGAAAAGTTGATAGTGAAATGTAAAAATCATTTCTCCAGAATAGCAGGTCTTGATGAGTGGGAAGAGGGGACCTGGAAGGAGATCCTGGGCAAAGTCAGGAAGAGTGAATTTTGGAAAGAGGGCAACTGGATAAAAAGAGGAGACCAGGGCATAGAGGAAAACATGGCGACCCTCCCAGCAGTTTTGGAGTGAACTCAGTTAGCATCACCTCCCTCCACCATGGGCCAGAGAGTCAGAAGTAAGGGCAATGTCTTTGAGTGAGTTCAGGACAGGTATATTCTTAAATCTGACGCATCTTGTCCCTGCACAGGAATCCAGACACAGCTCCTTCAGATGGACTGCTTATACGATGCATTCATTAGAAAAGAACTGCACCGCAAGAGACCTTTTTTTCAACAACTCTCCTAACACAGTGGAATAGTTGAAACCCTTGTTGAAAAACAACAGGGAGAAAGCTTGAGAACTAGAGGAAGATGAAAGTCAAGCTCCATGAATTTAATAGCTGCTGAAGACCAAGCACAGTGAAGGGCAAGTTCCTGGCTTGCTAGCTTCAGTTTGAAGTCTCCTTGGAGGAAACAATGACACTGTGTAATTATTAAAAGCAGCAAGTCAGGTTTTAACCATACTGTGTGCTATGATGAGAAATAATAATCATTTAAAATTATGAGATATAAAGATGAAATCCAGGTATCTAGACGAGGCTGGAATTCCTTGTATGGAAAATTTGTTATTGACAGGTGGCCTTTAAATACAGGTGGCTTCAGTTTTCTAGAAAAAAAGGTACCATGTGGGAGTAAATGCAGAGTTCAATGACCCTGTCTCCATCTTAGATTCACACTGGTTCTGTGACCTTCGCCAAGTTGTTTAACCTTTGAGTCGTAGCGTCCTTGTGTATACAATGGTCATCATCAATAAAAGTCTTGCCTACCTTAAGAGCTAGTTTTTGGTGTCAAATGAGATCACGCCAGCGAAAGAGTGCTATAAGCTATGAAATAAAGCACAAATAATAGCTACTTTAATTAATTTCCTGGCAGGTTTCACTACCCCTCTATAAAGAAAACTCTGTGTGTGTGTGTGTGTGTGTGTGTGTGTGTGTGTGTGTGTGTGTTTAGCATACCTTGGGGGTTTGGCTTCTCTAAGAAGGAGCAGGGAAACATTTAGTGAGTAACCTGGAGATCATCATCTCCTTCTCCCAGCACTGGGGAAGCAAATGGCATTCTTGTCTCTGAGGCTAACTCTTCAAAGCATTTAACTGATGGGCAAGTCAGATGCATACAGACTTGAAAGTCTGTATGCATTGAAAGTTCCTCCAATGACTCACACACAGATGATTCTCACAAAGGCAGATAATGTGCGATTACAATGTCCAGAGAATGAAGAGGCAATTAACTACCTACTGCCCAGGAGCACCCTCTCTAAAGTGCAGGCCTTTCTTCTCTTGGGGTCTTACCCATTCACGTCTGAGCCTGAACTGTGTTGGGAGGAAAGAGACAGTGAAAGAAACCTAAATTCCAGAATTCTTTCCTAACTTGGGTCCCAGTAGACAATGTTTGACAATTTTATTAAAGGAAAACATGAAAACATGGTTCTTGCAGGACTTAGTTTCAGACGGATGAGAAGTTACCAATCATTTTACCTACGTATTTTTAATGTGAGTTCCATCCTGATAACCAAATTTCTTTCCATATCAGTTCTTCTTAATTACTTATACACTTATTTATATCACATAACACAAAGATAACATTTAAATTATTGCTCCCCTTAGCTGCCTAGTTCCTTCTTTTTAAAGAAGATGTTAGAATATAATCGAACAGGCAAGATGGGGATCTAGTCTTTTTACGATTATTTTTGGACAGTACCACATAAGTGCTGAATAAATGCTTTTTAATGATGCTGCAGCTGAAAGGGTTCTGCACACATTACCTTACTCATACTGAAGATATCCTGGCAAAGTAAGCAATATCTTACAGACAGAGAAACAATAAAGCAGAGAGGTAAAATGACTTGCACGAAATCAAATCAGAAAGGAAGGCTTGACAGTACTCTTCAATTTGGAGTGCTATTGTTTATTCATTCATTCTAAAAAGCCACAACTTAAACATCCAAGCTCTCCAGTCCTGCAAATTCTGGGTGTGACAAAAAGCACTTTAGAAATTGTGCTAGGGAAAAAATAGCCCTAACAGTTGGCTCAGGTACATATTGTCTCTTTCAGGCTGAAACCGCTTTGCAAACAAACATTACTTTGTCACACCCCTCCTGACAACAAGAGCAACGGCATAGTGATGTTTACATGAGACCTCCTATCTTTGGACCCCAAGGTGCTTTACAATTTAATTATCTCCAAGACTGATCTGTTTGCTTATACAAAGGAAGCCAAGTTGCCTTTGCCTTTTCTTCATCCGGAAATTGATGGCAAATGATGTTATGTTACTGCCCAAAATCTCAAAGTGAGTCAACAACAAAAGATCTTGGCATCCAAGGTCACCTTTTTAGCACAGGACTCTAGACCAATCCCCCATCTTTTCCCGAATAATAAAATACAGTGGAAGGGGCCACAACTGTTAACCACCATGAGATGTCAGGCAGTTGGGAGCTCATGGTGAAGGGAGAAGAGGACGTGGCAAGTTCTGTTTTACATTTAAGTCTAAGAGAATGCTTGGATAACCAAACTGAGGTGCTCAGCTGGCTGTATTAGAAAAATAGGAAAGAATTCTACAAAAAAATAAAGGTAATATTGAAGAGATTATTGAGCATATTTTTTCTTGCATGTCTCTTGAGACCAACTCTGTTCATTATAATAAAACTCCATTTCTGACTTCTCAGTTGTATACATCATTGAGAAATGAAATTACAAAGAGAAACAAACCAGTGGCCCCAGGTCAGTTTTAAGACTCAACCAGTGGGCAGCAGGTTCAGCTTATAATCCAAAGGCAGTGGCCAGATGGGAACTAACCCTCACCATCTGAATATGAAAAAATCCCTAACCTTTTCTGAGGTCCATCTCAGAAATTATATTCAATTTGCTTTTTCCTAATTTTTCCAAAAAAAGGTAGCTTCTCCTTTCTTAAATCCCCAAAGGATTTTATGTGTGCACCTTTTTTGTTTAATATTTTACTTATTATGTTTTAGAGATAGGAAAAGGGAGAGAGGCAGAGAGGGAGAGAAACATCAATGTATAGTTGCCTTTCACCTGCCTCCAGCCACAGACCTGGCTGGAGACCTGGCTTGCAACCCGGTTATATGCCCTGGCTGGGAATCGAACCAGCGACCTTTGGACTTATAGGCTGGTGCCTTATCCACTGTGCTACCAGCCAGGGCCTCATATGTGCCTCTTTTATGAGCTGTATCATTCTCTGACTGGGATTGTGGGTATCTGCCAATTAACCCAGGATATACTTTATATTACTGTTGATTCAATAATTATTTATTGAGTTCTTGGTAAAGACTTTAAGCTCATAAAATAATAAGTTTCTTGAGGGCTGCAACCACAATTTATTCATTTGTCTACCTGAGCAGCACCTACTACAGAATAGGCCCTCATTAATATATGTGGTATAGAACTGAATTCGAAACCATCACTAGTGCAGGAAAAACAGCTCAGTTAAAAGGCAGAAGAATGGAGGAATTTAAGCATAAACCTCAAGAGTCAGAGAGACCTGGGTTCCAACACTGAATTAGTTACTTTTCAGCTTTACGACCTTAGTCGAGTGACTTAAACTTCAGTTTCCTTGTCCGTGAAATGGAGATAGCAATACTTAACTCCCAGGGTTAACACAAAGCTTAAATAAGATGTAAGAGTACTTGACACAGTAAACACCCCTTAGCAATAATTGTTATTGTTGCCATTACCCTTCTTGTATGTCTTAACAAGTGGGTCTGGCAAGTCATCTACAACAGGGAGGACAATGAATGTTACAGCTGGAGGAACTACACTATGGGCAAGCTAACTGGCAGCTCCCAAGGTACTTGTTCCAAATGGCAAGATTAGGGTTCTCTGCTCAAGGTCAAAGGCACTACTGAGGTCCTGACCAGTGTGGCTCATTGGTTGGGTGTCATCCCACAAAGCGTTGGTCCGCCAATTCGGTTCCCGGTCAGGGTACATGCCTGGGCTGTGGTTTTGGTCCCTGGTCAGGTTGCATACGAGAGGCACATCAATCTTTCTCTCCCTCTCTTTCTCCCTCCCTTTCCCTCTCTCTAAAAATAAATAAATAAAGTTGAAAAAAAAAGAAAGAAAGAAAGAAAGTAGTGCTACTGGGTACCAGAATTCTTTCTAATATGGCCGTTCAAGCCAGTAGGTGTTATTCATGTTGGTAACTGGTGAGTGCTGTATTTCCCACACCTTAGTGAGGCTGGGAGTCCACAAAGAAATTAACTTAGAAAGGGGCCAGGCTTGGCCTGCTGGATCTCCCTTTTCACAGAAACGTCCAGCTGAAAACAGGGGCTCAAACCCCTGTGCTACAGCCCTGGACTCATCTTCTATACAGCTTCTCTTTGGAGGGTAACTCTCCATGAAGACACCCTCATGTGGACATCCCTATTCAGCCCACTAGGAATACCGTAGAGCCAGGCAGGAGGTCCTTGGCCTTGAACAATTGTAGAAATTAAAAGTGATGTGTAATACATAAGGACCAATTTTGGGACTCAGCGTCCAGCATCCATTAAAGAGCAAACATCTCATTTAAACAGAGAGACAGTCCATTTCTCCTTTATCCTTATTCTGACTGGTACCTCCCTCTGCTCAACTCCTTGGCAGGTTCATTTCTCAGAGGTTTATGTAACAGATAGATCAGCTGCATCATCTATCAAAAGGCCTCTAGTGTGGTTGCTGCTGAGATGGCATTTCATTTACAGGTTTCCAGTGAATAAGAAAACACTCCTCATGTGATAGCTGCTGGCCCCTCAGGATAAACAAGCTAATTGTGCCTTAAGTTCAAATTGTTTGCTCTTGGAGGGGCATGGAATCAGGGGAAAGCTGGCCTAACACTTAGGCAAAGTGTGGCCATTCACTGAATGAGATGTGCACCACAAATGATCCACCCCAAATGCATCGGTGCCTACAGCTGAGTCTGTGTGTGAAGACTTGAGCCCTTGAATATTAATATTTTTTAATATTTTATTTATCTGTTTTTAGAGAGAGGGGAAGGGAGAGAGAAAGAGAGGGGGAGAAACATAAATATGTGGTTACCTCTGGCATGCCCCCAACTGAAGACCTGGCCCATAACCCAGGCACGTGCCCTGACTAGGAATCAAACCAGCGACTCCATGGTTCATAGACCAGCACTCAGTCCACTAAGCCATGCCAGCCAGGGTGGAATATTAATATTTATATTGTGCTTTTCCTCCTCCGAAATGTTTTCTTATTCCTTATCATTTAATTCTCACAAAAATTCCATGAAATCATTATTACTATGTCATTACCATCACTCAGCCTATTTACAAAGTGAAGAACCACCTGTGTTTTATACATCTGCGTGTTGGAGGCTAAGTATAAGGTGAGCTAGGATTCAAACCCAGTGTTCTTCTCATCCCCAGCTTTCTGAATACAAATACTACCCAATATATGGCAGGGCACTGACAAGAGCCATCAGCTCACTGACTTGTTCACTATTTCAATTTATACTCAGGCCTGGTGAAATCACCCATCACTAGGTTTTGAAAACAATACATTTTTTTACCTCGATTTCATAATAGTGATCATAGAAAAATATGGAAGAATCATAACTATTTGCAGAACGAAATAATTTGCATTTCATTCCCTGAAATGGCTTGCTGTTAATACCCTCCCTGCCAGTCCTGATCTAGCCCCCTGTCTACCCTTCTGGCCTCCTCACCTGCCACCCTCCTGTTCACTCACTGTGTGCCAGCCTTGCTCTTCCATTTCTGACACACACCAAGTCTGCCCTCAGGGCATCTGTACTTGTAGGTCTCTCTTCCAGAGGGCTCTTCCTGTCTTTGCAAGCCTAGCTCCTTCTTGTCATCCAGATCCTACAGGGGTCTTCCCTGGCCACCAACATCAAGGAACTTCCTCCCTGTAGCTGTGCTATCCCATCACTTTGCTTTGCTTCTCTTAAGAGTTCCTATTTCAAGCTCTGGCTGGCATGGCTCGGTGGACTGTCTCCAGCCTGCGAACCCAAAGGTTGCTGGTTCGATTCCCCAGTCAGGGCACAAAGCCAAGTCTCCAGACAGGTCCTTGGTTTCTCCAGACAGGTCCTTGGCTAAAGGCAGGTGAAAAGCAACCACACATTGATGCTTCTCTCCTTGTCTTCCCCCCTCTGTGCCCTTCTCTCTGAAAATAATGAATAAAATATATTTTTTTAAAGAATTCCTTTTTCATAGCACCTACAATAATAAGAAGATCTCTTATATATGCATTTGCTTACTTCTATATTTTCTGCCCTTCCCCTCCTGCCATGTGCACAGAGAATGCACCCTCTCACTCACTGCTGCACCACCCACCATTGCCTGTCAAGAGTGCCTGGCACCTAGTTGATTCTCAGTAAATACTTGAGTAAATGAATGCATGGAAAAGAGTAATTTTAGTGCTGCCCTAACCAAGCATAATAGTACAGCTACTTCTAATGGACAACTTATCACCTGCTGCCTTTCAGAAACGAGGGGGAAAGACAAGAGTCGCCACAAAGAAGACCGAGTCAAGGCTGACAGGTAACAGCAGCCCCTCAGGCTCAGGCTGTGATGCTTCATCTTCATGAGACGGGTCTAGCAGAATCCAGTCAGTCATCAGATGCAGATCCTTTTGCCCTAGAAAATAAAAAGCTGCCTCTTTCAAAAAGAAAAAATTTTTCCGGGAGAAATTACAACGTATAGGAAAACACCTGAGAGTGTACTTTTAGGTGTTTTCATATTAGAGTTGTTTAAATTGTCAGTTCAATAACACATGCGTAGGGCACACAGCTATTTTTCAGGATTTATGTATTCACGAAACAAAAACATAAAAAATGTACCTATCAGACCTCCAGGTGACAGCAGGAGCAGCAACACCCAGCCACGTGAGCACTCCTGCATCCTGCAGCAGACACGGGGCGCAGCAGAGCCCTCACCAGGGGGCCAACCACGTACAGAAACCTCCCAGACTCTCTGGAGCACTGTAGCCCACTCCTACAGAACAGGAAACTGAGGTCACAGAACAAGTGAATTCCGTCAGGATCCCAACACACGCCTAACTCCAAGTAGGTGCTTTTTGCACAATGGCCCAGTTTGCACACAGTCAGCCTGAGAACAGGGGGGCCAGATTCCCAACCTCTCGCCATTTCCACCAGCATATGCTGATTCCAGATGTCAGGGGCCATGGACCATTTCCTCCCCACCTAAAGAGCAGAAAATCCTTCCTTCAGGCAAGAACAGCTTTCCCGGTATGGTTCTCCTGTCGGTGACAATGGCCAGAGTTACCCAGTGTAGGACTGCCCTTCAAGGACAGCTGCTCTGGGTGCCGCTGGCCCTGGGTCAGTGGGCCAGACCACTTGTTCTCCTCACTCTCCCAGGGTGCCCAGGGCCTCTGCAAGGCCCTCAGACACCATAAAGCCCATGGCCCAGGGAGAGAAACTGCTCCCAGAGGCTTTATTTTTTGCTTGCTTGTTTGTTTGTTTAAAAACTTCCTTAAATATAATTTATTTTTACACTTATCTAAAGCATAACTATGGTTTTTATGGTTTTTTTCTACTGGATTTCTAAAAATAAATCTTACTGTTTTGTCTTGTGCATGAATGACAAAATGTCTGGTCCTGAAGTAAAAAAAAAAATACATATTTTTGAAATTTATTGTCATTCTATTACAGTTACCCCTTTTTTCTCCCATTGCTTTCCCCTGCCCGCCTATCCTATCCCCTCTCCCAAGTCAATCACTCACAAGTTGTCCATGCCCATAGGTTATTTATACTAGTTCCTTGAGTAAACTCTTCCCCTAGTTTCCCCCCTTTTTCCCCCTCCACCCTCCCTAACAATCACTGTCTTCCAGAGTTTTAGGTAATCCAAAGAGAAGCTTCCACAATCACTTAAAAGGATTAGATTATCCTTCTAATCTGCATCACTGTGAAGAGATAAAGCCAAACCAATCAGGGGAAGGAAGGCTGTAACTCCCCCTCTGGAGTTCTGACAGGAAATGCTGGGCAGGAGAGACTCCTAACCATTTTTATCTACAACCCAAGACAGTAGTACAATCCTCAAAAATACTTGATTCTGTATTTTTTTTTTTTTAAAGTAAATAAACAGCAACAACAAAATGCTTAAGTTTCTTGTTGGCCACAGAAGACATGAGAAAGGAGTTTCCTGAGCTGAGCGAGCAACCCTATTTGCTGGTCTCTGCTTCAGCAGGGTCCTCTGACTGATGTGGGTAAGCAGCAGAGTCAGGGCAGAAGGGCATGGAAGCCTTAAGGCACAGGGGCATAGGAAACGTTAGGCAGTCATGTGGTCTCACTCCCCAAACCTCTGCATGGCCCATCAGGGCACAGGGGGGGGGGGGTCCTCTCCTAATAACCATGTGCTCATAGTGATTCAGAGGGTACAGTGGTTTTACAAATGAAACCCCACAGTTGATTTTTCCAAATGAATAGTCAGACACCTATTTGCTGGATCAGTTTAATTTGGCACAGGTGTAGACTCAACCCGTCCTCCTGCATGTCAAGGAGACAAATGCACATCACAAATACAAAAACTGACAGCCTCCACACCGTGCCAGTGTCTGGTTTCACTAGAAAGGCATTCCCCAGACCAACAATTTTAACCTTTCTCATCTCATGGCACACATAAACTCATTATTAAAATTCTGCAACACATTAAGACATATTATTCTTTTTGGGCCAATCAAAAAAAAGAGTTATAATGTTGATTCATTCACACTACACAGCTATTGTTGTGTTGGCTGTTGTCATTTTTTTTTCCCTTGACCATATAACAAAAGAAAGGTCAGTGCCCCTGACTAAATAGTCAGGTATTGCATGTTTTAAAAATTCTTGTGGCACACCAGTTAAAAACTGCTGTCCTAGACTAAAACATTGAGACATATACAACTCATATAGTGACGTTCAGGCTGCTGGACACTTGCCTAGTCAACCCGTCGTCAGCAACTGCCAGTGAGTGTCAGTGGCATTAAAAGCCAAATTGAAATGATCAGATCCCTATGTGCTGATAGGAGGATCTCCCTCCCCCTTCCTTCCATTTTTTTCTGCTGTTCTAACAAAACTGATCTTCTTAAATATATTTCACATATTGCAGTAGCAGCAGCCTGGACATCAAATGTTTCCCAGACTGAAATTAAATATAGCAGTTTATTTGGAACAAGCCAGCCTAACTCAATTTCCCCCACCCCAGCATTGCCACAGAGACCTTCCATTTGGCAGCTAAAAGATTTGTTCAGCTCTGAGCTGGACTTAGAACTACTTTCTATGCTCTTGATAATCCATCTGTTTCCTTTGCCCTGAGTCCAAGTTCTTCAGGAGTCATAATGAGGCAATCTGTCCCTTTGTGCCCAAGCACTGTCTGTAGGGAAAATAACCCCCTCTCCAACAGAACTTCTCCGAGCACTTTGCACACCCAACACTGCATCACTGGGTATTTAACTTCCTAGCAAAGGCCAACGAGTGTGCCAGGGAGCGGCCTGCCCTCCACAGAGGGCATGGTTCATAACTGGGTGCTTGTGCGTGCAGTTTAACCTAACAGGAAGGCGAGACAGCTCAGCAGCCTGGCAATCTCGTCGGTAAACATTACTGCACACCCACCAAGGACTCTGCATCCCCTCAGGTAAGGAAAGGGGATGGGGCAGCAACATGTCAGAACCACCAGACCTGTAAATCCAATGTGCTCACTTTGTAAATACAGCAACTGAGACCCAGAAAGGACAATGGCACCCCCAGGGTCACAGCATGGGTGACAGATTTCCTAAACCTTAGGCCCTCCCCTCAGTGTAGATGAAGGCAGCAGGTGAAGAATAGATGCCTCTAGCAGGTATGTTCACAGATCCATAGAGGCCTATGGTGATTCTTCAATAACAACTACCGTTTCCTGAGGGCCTAAGTGGGTACTTGGCATCTCTTATCTTTAATTTTCCAAAACACCTTGAAATACGGAAACTTAAGCTCAGAATCAGATCCAAGGTCACAGATCCTGAGGCATAACTGCAATTTGAACCCAGTGTGTATTCAACTCCAAACCTGACTGTACTGTGCGTCCTCACTAACGTACAGCTTCCCTCAGCCCCGCTGGAAATGGAGCTTCTCGCAGAAATGAGTATCACACCAAAGCTAATGCAAGTGAAACCCAGGGGGCACAGTCACCTATAAAGTTAGGGCCAAAGTATGTGTTTGTATGTTGTTTACACACATGACCAAGAAAAGAACCCATCTAAACACCAAGCGGTAATTTTTTAATTTTCTTCTTCACTAATTTCTGTTTCTCCAAAATGTGAAAATAAACAGATGATTCTTCTTAGTCTGAAATTTAAAAGTTTAATTGTGGTGAAATACTCATAGAAAGTTGAGCATCTTGGCCATTTGTAAGTGTACGGATCAGAGGCATTAAGAGCATTCACACTGTTGTGCCACCATCACCAGCAGCACCCGCTCCAAAATACTGTCACCTCACCAAACAGAAACTGTCCCCATTCAAGAGCAGCTCCCCCGTTCCCTCCCCCCAGCCCCTGGACACGACCATTCTACTTCCTATCTCTGTGAATTTGCCTCCCCGAGGCACTTCATGTGAAATCGTAACAGTATTTCTCCTTTTGCATCTGGCTTATTTCACCTTGTATAATGTCCTCAAGGTTCATCCATGTCATAGCATGTGTTAGACTCTCATTCCTTTTGGGGGCTGAGCAGTATTCCACTGGATGCACAGACCCCATTTTGTTACCCTGTTCAACCGCTGATAGACACTGGGGTTGCATCCACTCCTGGCTATTGAGAACAATGCTACTAAGAACACAGGCATACAAACAGTTTTATTTAAAGCACCTAAACTTCCTAAATCCTGAAGCATATTTTCAGAACCTGCCATATGAAATTAAAATCAGGATATACCTTTTATTGGTTCCAGCTTGTTAAACAGAGAAAATTCTATGCCAGGGCCTGCAGATTTTGCCTTCTGTCTTTAAACACATTTAAACCAGTAGTTTTCACCCCCGGCTACACATTAGAATCACCTAGGGGTGCGCTTAAAAAATAGTGATGCTCGAGTCCCACTGAAGATTTCTAAATTTCTATCTCTGGGTTGAAGCAGAGGAATTGGGTGTTTTTTGAAAAGCCTCCCACCCGGAACTTCCCGATCATTCTGCAGAAGGGAGGATCACTGCTATAAACTCCTCTTTGGGGGCCCTTTTCTTTATTTACAAAATCTCTGCCTGATGAATCACTTCTCTCCTTTTCTCCCATCAAAAGTGAAAGGGTTTGCAAATCAGTCAAGGGCCCTAGTTGTTTAACTGATTGTATTTCAACTGAGAAGGTTTCCTTTCACAGCATTACCTCCTCCCGTTTAAGCCTTTTATCTCTAATTGTGCAATAGAGCTGGCTTCTTCCTCAGAGGGGATGTTGATATGAGTAAGCAGGTAGGGAAGTATTCCTAGGCCTACTCAGTCCTTGAGGTAATTAAAACCCAGTCCTTTTAAGGCAGCAGGGACAGGGAGAGAAACCCAGGATGCAGTCCCAGGACCAGAAGGAGGCTGGCTGCTCAAGAGGCATAGCCCCTGGACTTTCTGGAGGAGACAGAATCTGTATCATCCTCACACTCGTCCAACCCTGAATCACCCCAGGCCCTGGCCTCCCTCACTCTCACCTAAGAATCCCCGACACTTGGCTAGGTGTGTCCTGGGGACACAGTGAGTGTGGTTTTGCCCAGCTCTGTATTTGATCAGTTCCCCTCTGTAACCACACCCTGGGTTGTTTCCCTGTGCTGCCTCACTCTCCGATTATGGAGTTCTTAACAACAAAGAGTGTCAATAAAAGAGAAGCAAAGTGACTTCACCAGTAGGGTAAGTCCTAAACATCTTTGTCAGAAACTTCACTGCCAAAGACAGACAGGATAGTGGCATCAGCAAGACACATCCTGGGACACAGATTTTCCCTCTGCTGCTCCCATATGGCTCACCCCGTCTAGTGAGTACATCTGGAACTCCAAGACCCTTCCTCACCTTGGGACTTTTTCTCCAAGGAAAAGGACAGCTGGGGACAGTCCTCTAAGCAGGTACTGGAAACCATTCATTCTACAGCCACAGCAGCAGCTCCATCCTCCCAACGAATGGCCCATTTAGGATCTGAGAATAGGGTCCTTCGCTCTGCCAGGCCTGCCCTGGACCTTGTATCTAAGGGGCTAGGACATGCCCAGATCCTACCAGGCAGGTCAACTCTGTTCCCAGAGGCTGGCTCTCCATCCACATAAAATGTTCATGTAGCAAAATGTCAACCGTATTGGGAACAGGAGCCAGGTCAGGAGGTCAAAGGAGAGGCAGGTGCAGGCGACATGACCAGGCCTTAGGAGAAGGAAAGAATAAGAATGCATTCCATTCGGCAGGGCACTGGGGACAGGACCATTGTGGATGTGGCTGGAATTAACAAGCCAGCTCTGAACTGTTCCATCCTCTCAGGCATGCTGGCCCCACGGAGCCACGAGCCACCAGGTTAACAGGGCACCTAGCACCATGGCAGATGACCAGAATCTATCCTAGTCCGTGGGAAGGCTCACAGGAAAGGGAAGGAGGGGAAGTGTGAAGGATAAAGGAAAATGAAGACCAACACCCTGAATAATGCAACGGAACACAGACAAATAGCAGATTAAAGCTAAAGCAGGGCACTTAAACTGACGTGTCTCTGCCATTCACTGAACAAGAAACCCAATATACACAGCTGCACCTGGACTCGTCTTGACACCTGCTGTGGCAAACCCTGGGTGAGCGCCTACTTATCAGCAATGATGCACTCCCAAGCTGCCCCTCGCCGGGGTCTTTACACCACCTTCCTGCTGACTTCCCACCCACAGGGTGCTCGAGTCCAGATCCAGGGGCACCTCTCTGCCACAGAGAAGGAAAGAGGAGGGGAGAGGCAGCAGTGAGGCACTCGACAGCATTTTTTATCTCTTCTTCAGTACCTCTTTCAGGTGGGACTGAGACAGAATGGAAGGGATGGAGTTCAGACGAATCTCACACGTGACTACGATTATGTTTGTGAACCGGAAGTGTCTGTCTTTGGACCATTACTGGCAGGGAGGGAAGAGAGAAGAGAGAGCTGGGTGCGATTAGGCCACCACGAAATTTAAATATTACAGTTGCTCTTAGGGCGTGAACTCCGGCAGCCCATGCCTGTGGTGGAGGTCCAGTTTTGCGTACATTTTCACAGAGAAGGAGTATAGTATAACTGAAAGGGCACAGGGATGTGAACACACATGGACAGGTCCAAACTGCAACTCAGTGACATTTTCAGCTCTGACTTTCACTTCCAGCTTTATAAGAGGTAATAAACCACTGGCTCAGGAATTAAAACATATTTTAGTACGGTTATCCTAGTGATGCTCAATAATAGATTACTGTTACTATTACCTTATTACCAGTAGCAAGCTTTCTTAATAAGCTTCTATCAGTTATTCACATACTTCCTTATGTGGAATAAAAACTCAGTAAAACTTTTACGTTGTCTTTGAAAATGATTGAAGTCACTCTCCTTGCTTACATAGTGATAAGAAGCAGTTACCCAGATACAGAGTAGAAAAAAATAAAAATCCCATGATGCAGAGTAGAATGCTTAAGTGTTCCTATCAGGAAGAAAAACAAATCTATCCATATGCACATGTTTGCCCAGGTATAGGCCACTTTGCAGGGAGAGGCACTAGAAGGCTGGGGGTAAGGAAGGGAAAGGGGAGACTTCACACTGTATATCCTTTTGCATATTTTTTTTATTTTGTACCACATGACTGTGTTACCTTTTAAAACAATATAGAATCATTTCCTTAAAAGAACTAAGAAGCAGTCACAAAGAGCTGCAAACTTTGGGCAAGCTAGGAGGAGTAAGTGGATATGCTTTCTTTGCCCAGCAGAGGGGCAGCTGCCAGGGTCCCTACCTTCAGGGAACAGCCTCGGGCCGTACAGAGGTGCTACAGGGAGTCCGACTCCATCGCTGATACAGGGCCTTGCCACCCCAAACTCAAGGTGAGCCTAACAGTCAGAACCACCTCCCTGGGGGTGACAATAATGACTGGAACACTGGTTCATGCAGCACCTTCTATCCAAGGAGTTCCAAGTGCTCATGCACATTTACAAGGCTCCAAAGCCACCCCAGGAAATGGGAGCAGCTCTACAGCTGTGAGGATAGGACCCCCAGGGTCATGAGGGATGACCACCACCACCAGGCTCACCAGGGCCAGCCACCCAGGCTTCTAGCCCAGGACTGTCCCTTCTGGACACCTCTCCATGCCTCAGTTTCCTTCTCTGTAATCTGAGAATACAGGCATACCTCAGTACTCATCAACTTTAGAACTCACCAAACCCTGTACTCATTGAATTTTGACGAGAAAAGTGTTTGAACAACTCGGTGCTTGCTCAGAACTGGTTACCCTTGCTAGAACTTATATGCGTCATGTCACTGCCCCCCAAGAGAAAATGCTTCATTGCTCATCAACTTGTTTGGTTTGAGTCAGTTTCAGCACTCGTCACGAGTTCCCGAATGAATTAAAAATGGTACTGTACTTACTACATGAGAGAGAATAACTAATATTATTGAACCACTATTTTATGCCAGACGCTGCTTTAAGCACTTGACACATATTTATCTGGCTTATCTAGCTTAGAGTGTATAGGTGAGGACACTGAGTCACCAAGAGGTCCATCCAGGAAGCCACTGACACACATGTAAGCAGGCACCTAGAGCACCTCACATAGTCCTCAGCAAGCTGACACCCAGGACCATCAGCGTTTCAGACCGCACTGCAGAGATGGAAAAACTTAGGCACCGAAAGGCCGCAGCAGGTTCACCTGCTCTCTCTCCCATGCAATCACGGGGCCTCCACAACAGATGTCAGCAGAAGCCAGACTGACTGCCTCTCAGCATGAGGGCCGAGTGCAGGCTGTGGCTCCCACTGGAAGCCCCCGTTGCCTCCAAGGCCAGCAGCAACCTCCCCTCTTCAGGACTGAGATTCACAGGCTGGCTGACCTGCTGCAGAGAAGGCGCCGTAACAACCGCACACGTCCAGAGGTGCTGGCACATGAGAAAACTGTTTTTTGTTCCACAGCCTATGGCTGCCACTGACAAAAGTGAAGGGAGTGGCCTGGTGGGAGGAGGAGTGGCAGCATGGGGCGCCAGCAGGCCAGCTGGTAAACACTGAGTCAGGAGTGTGAGGAGAATGTAAGCCCCTCCTCATCCAGGCCTTCATTCCCATCCTTTGCCCACAGGGCCTGGGAAGCCTTTGGAGAAGAGGGCAATGTGTTTAGCTTCTGATGGCCAGAGAGAGAGCTCCATGCAGAGGCGTCTGTCACAGGGCGCTGGGTAAAACAGACACACAGAGAGCGTCACTCATTAACATTGGTGTTGCCATGACAATAAGCTGTTGCCAGGTAGCAACGAACTAGGAGAAGAGTGAGAATTAGCAAAAGCCTAAAAATAAAAGCGTTATGTTCTTCCCCCATCTAGATGTCCATGTATAATAGGCAATAATCCCACTCCTCCTCACCCGAGCCCCTCTCTGCAGCCCTGGGGGCCCACCCAAGCCCACAGCACCCCACATAGAAGGGCAGGGGCCTCTCCTCAGAAGAAGCGAGGGGGAGGCACCTGCTCAATGCAATGGCTGGTCTGAAGGCCACACAACAAATAACACAAGAGAGGGCTGCAGGGCACAATCCAGAAGGCCTGTCTCCTTCCCCTAGGGAGTTGCTGACTTGAGGGGCCGGCCAACTTCCACTCCAGACTGAAAACAGGCCGTCAGATACTCACCCAGCTCCCTAGCTCTGAAAGAATGGTGCCCTCTCCTGACCGCTTCTCTTGGAAAAGTACCTAAGTAGGCCCAGGCCCAGCAGTCTTCGTGGGAGCCAGGAGCCTGGAGCAGGCAGCAGGGGTGCTCATGGTTTCTTTTATAAGTACGATACCACCTGATGCAGTCAGGATACTCATTCTGAAAAGTTACTGTAACCATAAAAAGTCACTGAGCAGTTTTTAAACATCTCCAAGAAGCAGACCATGGAATTATGGACAAGGTCTTCTGGGTTGGTTCTGATGTCTGAGAAGAAAATGCACAGTGCCCAACAATTGTATGTTTCCATTGTCCATCCCTCTCACCAGACTCAAAGCTCCATGGAGACAGAAAACACATCTCTACCTGTTCACCCTCAGAACTTGGCATCTGCTGCCACGCCAGACGCACAGTCAGTGCGCAGTAAACACGTTGAAGGAAGGAGGGAGGGAGGCGCAACTGATTCAAACATAACAGACAGCACTGTGGGTAAACAGCACAGGTATGAACAGTATTAATCTCCAACCTCTCTAAAATTCCAAACTCAGCATTCTGAGAACTAAATCCTACTCCCTTCCCAGGTTTTTCAGTTTCAAAAAGATGAGTTCTCATACATACGGGTGTGTCATAAGCAGATCAGGTAAATTAAAACCTAGAATTTTATAGGCAGTAATTCCCTTTATTAGTAATCGTAGTAAGATTTCCTTAAATGTAGACTGGGCTCATTTCTTCAAAGTATAACTTGTTTAATTTGGATAGAATGTGATCGTTTGAATCTATTCTTTGAGTGAAGCGGGCAGCAACAACTGAATCCCTGCTTTCTTTCCTTATGCCACACTCCCCCTTCAGTTCCCTCCCTACTACTGGCTGAGGTGTGCTCAGCAGCAAACAGTAGCTAAATTTAACACATTGTTGACCGGTCATGAAAAAGCTCATGTTTTCATACCCAAACATTGTTGACTGATAATGAGTTAACTCGTGCTTGCTCTTGCATTAGCTTTTGCTATAAAATTGTTGGTTAATAACGTGTTAATGAACAGATGGATGTAGTCTGCTACACGAGTTACTTCATGTTTGCTCCGACATTAGCTTTTGTATAAAACTGCAGGTCAACAATGTGTTAATACCTCTGAAAAAATTACATACTTAGGAAACTAAACTCATTATGCCTCTCACCGTCACCTCAGAATATCAGATAATCCACAAGAAAACATTTCCTGGTTCTTCATCCATTGGATTATCTAGGCATTAAACCTAATGCCAGTTCTCTGCAAATAAACTAACTGTAGCACAGAAAGAATGACAGGTGACAGAAGGAGCAGAATGACTGAGGATCTGAGAGCAAACCCTGTGGAATGTCCAACCAAATCCCAACCTCCAAGCAGACCAAAGCTGCATGAATTAACTTACCTATGCTCTTGAGACCATGAGAATCAGCAGGTGAGGTCCTACCAAATAAATTATGGAGATGCACACAACTGCTATATTTCAACAAGACTCCACAGAGGTTCCTATTTTTATAATAATAAAGCAACAACAGCCCTCAAGTCTGCTTTTAGCACTGTCTCTACATAAGTCGAATGGACACATCCCTTCTACCAAAATGAGACACTCTAGACCTCTACTGGAGGTGTCCCAAGTTCACACCTGACTTTCTCATAGCCGGGCACAATCCGACCAATCTAATTATGCTGCTACAACATGGTTGGGGTAGCATCCTACAAAGTACAGAATCCCAAATTCTACCTGGTCCTGACCTGGACTTGAGTGGGCTCCTAATTCGCTAAGACCCTGCCTATTTATTTCTCTCACTCATGAACCTGAGGCCACCTACCTGCCAATTCCCACCTGGTCCCCTGGCTTTCAGCAGGGCCTTCATCTGAGAAAACAAGTACAAAAGTCAGGCTTGACAATGACTACCAAAAAAGACTCTTTTGAAAGCATTATGGTCCTTCC
This sequence comes from Noctilio leporinus, assembly GCA_004026585.1. Classification (NCBI taxonomy): domain Eukaryota; kingdom Metazoa; phylum Chordata; class Mammalia; order Chiroptera; family Noctilionidae; genus Noctilio; species Noctilio leporinus. Next base: position 71,080 of record PVIW01005149.1, read on the forward strand.
TGCTAAAATGTGCCCCCAAAAGACATCCCTTACCATCACTACATCACCATCTTAATAGACAAAATCCCAGCTTATCCTCATTACTCATCTGTATGTTTCTTTCCTTCTTCATGGCATGAAACATCGAGTTATAGCTGCAGATTCCAATGGGAAGGAGTTACTGGAGAGAAGGAGATGACCTTGTACCTGCCTTACATCTACCCTAAGTACAGCCTCCAGCACTAGGCTGGACACCTAACAGATGATCAGGAAATCTATGTTGAATAGTTGAATGAATAAATGGAAAATTAACTTAATGACTTTTCTCCAATTCACTTGATTAATAGGATGCTTCCAAACTTAGAAACACAGGATTCTAGATCCCTGAGATTCCACCAGTCTAAAGTTAATCAAGTTTGCCTTGTTACTGACTTTGAGGTCATACACACTAGCACCAAAGGTCAATGTCAGCCCCATGAAAACAAGGTTGAAGTGATCACCTGTAACCTTGAGTCACCTATCCCTCCACCATTTTCCCAGATTTCAGAGTGGAGGTACTCTTATGCTTCCCATCCCATACTTCCTCCTGGGAAAGGGGAGCAAGGCAAGCTACTGGGTGCCTCAAAGGAACGTGGTGTAAATCCTAAAGCTGTTGTGATGAGCATTATTGTCCCCATCCCAACCTGATACACACTATTTCACATGTCACCACTTCATCCTACCCCACCCCCAATTCCCAACTTTGTAGAGTTCATACCTTCCATCACAGTCCTGGTTAAATAAATCTTTAACTATGACCCTAACAAAGCAGATAAAACCTACGCAGACCCCCAACCCTGCACTAGTCTCCTGATGTTCATTGCAAAAGCAGTATGACAAAAATAAATCATACCACACTCAAGAGTAACTATCTCTCCCTGCCTTTCCTTCCTTCCTGCAACAGATAAACTCATTTTCTTCCTTTGCATTTGCCATTTTTAGAAACAGGCTGGGGGTAAAAGGCAAACTTCTCCCACAGGTAAAGATAAGGATCTCTCTCTCTCTCTCTCTCTCTCTCTCTCTCTCTCTCTCCTGTTCTCTCTCTCTCTCTCTCCTGTTCTCTCTCCTCTGTCTCCCCTCTGGCATGTGTTACTAAATTTTATATGGCTGGACTTGCTGCATTTCTGGTACGGACTGCTTATACACAAATAACCAGACACCCGTTTCTAAGAGTACACAGCACTTAAAATAACTGGATTTTAAACCTTCTGATTTCAGTTGAGAATTTGGAGGAGAGGATGAGTTTTGGCACTCGAGAAAGCAAGGCAGTTATTACTTTAAAGAAATGCATGAGCAACCCTTTTAGGAGGCCAAGGACCAAAATGCAGAAAAATCTGACTTGCCTTATGCCCCCACCAAACCCCCTTGGGAAGTGCAAATATCCTTCCTTAGATGGTTTCCAGAGAGAAGTTTTCTGAAGCTCAACAGTTATTTTAAACCTCAGCTCCTTAAATTGTATTTCTAAAATATAATTAGGGGTTCTTTATTCTTGGCCACACTGCTTAATAGGGCTCCATGTGTATGATAGTTCAAGTCAGTTTTAAGAGCCTTATGAAACAACCCACAATTACAGAGTGGCACTCTGGCACTCTCTCCCGCCCTCTCAATCTCTCTCTTTCTCTCTCTCTCTCGCTCTCTCTTTCTCTCTCTCTCTCGCTCTTTCTCTCTCTCTCTTGCCCATGCACCACCCAAAGATGGAACTCCACTTGTCTCTGGCAGCCATCAAATTTCAGGCACATGATGACCCCTCCCAGTGCACTTATTATTACAACCATCAAACAAACCCTTTCCAACTGTGTTCTTCCTTTGTTCATGAGGATTGTTCGTGTTTGTTTTCCTTCGGTTTTTCTGAACTGTACTGATTATATAGAGTACAGGCCTACAAACTTTTGAAAGGTGTTTACTGTTTGTATGAAAACAATTTTAATAATTATACAACTCATCCAAAATCAAGACTTCAGTGAGGCACGCTATGGCCATCTCTCACTGGAAGGAATGAGGACCTGGGGGTGGCACTTAGAACTCCCATTGTCAGAAAGGACACCACCAGCCAAAAGAGCTGGCACAGGGCTCAGAGGTGCTCTGCTCTGTTAGGCACACATCTTCAGTTTCCTGGACTCAGAGAAGGTCCAGGGGTCTGGGGCCAGGGCCAGAGGGTGGGGGCGCTTGAATGTGAGTACGAATGCTCAGAGTGGTTGGAAAAGGTAGTAAGTTTTTCCCTTATTTCTATATAGGATACTCAGACTCTCGGTTAAACCTTCAGGTTAAGCCAGGCTGAAAACTAGAGAAAAACAAGACCTTTTTTATGGAGTAAAATATATTCTCTGGGATTGGGTGAAGGAGGGTGAATAACCTTTATCCCTGGCTTCACTGGCTTACCCACCTGGGGGGGTTCCAATTTTGGCTGATTTTCAGCTACTAGGTATGGTAAGTATATACTCATCATTAAATACTAAGACATGTCTATATTGGTTGGTAAATAGCCCTTGCCCTTGCCCTAAGTTTCCCAAATGTCCCCCACTACCCTGGCCTCCTTCCTCTGATCCCCTGGATCCTCCCTCAAATCCAGCAAACCGAAGGTTTACGCTTGGCACAGCAGAAGGCTCCACAACCCACGCTCGCTCTCCTGGCCAGTGGCATCCATTCTGATGAGGCCTGCAGGACCGGTACTTAATGATATGTGCAGGCCTAGTCAAGATCTTGGCTGAGTCCATCTCAGGTAATGGCTGTCCAAGCCATGCCCGGGTCAGCCTCTCAGACACGTGTCTCGCTTCCCTCTTCTCAATGGTGCTTCATCCAGCGCTCCCTCTCTTTCACCACATTTTAGCCTTTCTACATTTAATTATGTTGCGTGTGCACATTGTTTTTAACACACATTGTCTTCGTATTCCTCTCAGACTTAAAGAGATTCAGGGTAGACATCAGATTATGTTTTTTGCTGTTGTGGGTTTTGTTTTGTTTTTGCTCGTTACTTTATATTGAGCACAGAACCCAGTTGGTGTATTACAGGAACATTCATTGAAAGAAACTTTTAAAGCCTGAAATTCAAACAAGCATGGCCCATAAGCTGATTCCCACCCTATCCAGGCCCTGATGTTCTGAAAGGCCCTGCAGAGCCTTGTCTCCTCCACAAAGCCTCTCTGTACCCCACTATCCCCACTGCAATTCTGCTTCTTCTAACGCCTCAGAACCAACAGAGCATACGGCACACTCCAACACCTAATTTGACTGTATATCATCTTGTACTGTTTTTGTTCCTTATGAAATAGGTCAGTGCTTGCTGTTTGTCTCAACACCCCAACTAGACCATTCATTCTGTCAAGATAATGACCATGTGTACAAAAATAAAGTCAATAATCCATTCCTGAAAGTTGGATGGTCTGTTAGAAATGCTAACCTATTTCTCATTATTTTAAAAGGTTTTATTCATTATTTTTAGAGAGAAGGGCAAGGAAGGAGGAAGAAAGGGAGAGAAGCATCAATGTATGGTTGCCCTTCACCTGGCTCCAGCTAAGGACCTGGCTGGAGACCTGGCTTGCAACCTGGTTATGTGTCCTGACTGGGGAATCCAACCGGCAACCTTTGGGTTCGCAGGCCAGCGCCAATCCACTGAGCCACACCAGCCAGGGCTCTCATTATTTTAAATAGCAAAAATTACAAATGTGTTGCAATACGTGAACTCAAATCCAATTTCCTAATATGGAACAAAAATACACTATAAGGTAGTTTCTAAAATGTCACCAAAATACAGCCTGTCTATTATATAGTATCATTTAATATTATATAAACTATCATGTTTTTAGTATCATATGAAATCAAATAAACTATCACATTCAGAAAGAAAGTGTTTAAAACAGTTTCCACTCTCTCGGTTTCATGTGCAGAGAAGCCTGTCACCTGGTTTCACTCAGCCCTTAAAAACGGCCCACATGGATGACCTTCTTCTAGGAAGGAGGCCAGAAAAAGAGAAGAGACAAGAATGTGGGTGTGTTGCAGATTGGAAGATCGTGCTGGCTTCTCAAACCCCCCAACACATGTGGCCAAGACCTCATCCCTCAGGGAGAGATGAATGCTCTTTGAGACATGTGTGCGCAAAATTTAAACATGCATTCTAAGAGAAATGTTACTTGGTTCTGATTCATTCATAGCTCATCAAATTGTTGTTTGCAAGTGCCATTGAATGTCCAAGAAACTGCCAAGCCTCCTTCACCCTGTGCCACCCCCTCTTTGAAGTGGTCAGTGCAGACGTCACACGCAGCCTGTGTGTGCGTTGGAGAGCAGGGTCTGGGCTCTGGGCCCTGAGATGTGGCAAGAAGCAGACACACTGTGAAGATCCTTCAGGTCACAATACCCTAGGTTGCCCCCTTGGGCACTGTTTAGCAATCTCTATGCTGTGAAAAGTGTTCCCAGGATGTTTAAGTGAAAGGCCCAAGAGTACAAGGGAAGAAGAGTAGTGGAAGGAATATTAATCAATGGTCATTTTATTTATTTGCTGACTAAAGCTATAATGAGTCAGTGGCCAGGTGCACAGAAGAGAAATGCCCTCCTGCAGATTCAGAAAACTGCCCTAAAAATGAAGTAAAGGGATAGGCTTAGACATATGACTAAGTTGAGCTTCCAAATTCTGGCTCTTGATTAGTCAATGTCTAAGTGACATTCTCAACCAGGAACAGCATGTACTCTGGGGAGGCGGTGAAAAGCCAGTGGGGATCTTCTGGTTATCACCAAACCTGGGTGGGGAAGTGAGTGGGGGTGAAAGCCACAGGTTCTCAACACCCTGCAGGTGTGAGACGGGCCCTAACAAAGAAGGATCCCGGTCCAAGTGCCGCCTGCACCCGATGGGAGCTACTGTAAGGGCAAGAAGACGGGTCTAGGGCTTCTGCATCCAGTGGCCCAGGGGATGATGGCACAAAGACAGGACAGGCAGATCTAAGATTCTATAACATCTTCTCAATACAGATTGTCACTTCTCTGACCTAATGGTCTGAACAGTACACAGGCCTATCCCTTCGTGAGAAAAACTATCCATGTTTCACTTGAAACAACCCCCAGTGTTTCTCAGCAACTTCCATAGGATCCTCATGCTGATTGTATTCGCATAGAAAACAAGAAAATTCTTAGAGTACAAAGAGCCCCTTCCCAGGCTTCTATGATCAGGCCCTTAGATTTCCAGAAAGAACACATCTCAGTATGGAGACAAGAAGTCCATCTTGGGCTGCGGGACACAGCAGACTTTGCCGGACAGGCACCTTTACCCACGGGTCCTAGAGCATCCTAACGGACCTCAGCAGCGCTTTCTCCGCAGCCTCTGCTCGTGGAGGACAAGACAGCAGAGCTCTAAATTTACCCACAAAATACTTCTAAATGAAATGAAGAGTCCAAGGAAGGTGTCACACAGAATGCTTTTTCCCATGCGAACAGAGGTCCCTTTTCTCTTCTCTGCTGTGGCGTTGAGACAGCTGTGGTCAAGCCTGACTTCAAAGAAGAAGGTGGAGAAGAGGTGCCACCCACAAGGTGTAATTCTGAAAGACCTTAAAGAGAAACAAAGGTCTCCTGCCTCCCGCCCCACAAAATAATACCCACACCTTTTAAAAAGTGCTTTGAATGATTCGAGAGAAGACTTGAAATATGAAATATCTAATATTCATGCTAGGCTATAAATGACTATTATTTAGTTCTTGCACAGGTTTTAATAGAGATAAAAACCAACATGTGCACAACAGTGTTGGTTACCTGGAAGGAGAGGGGACCAAGCATCCTGAAAGTAGAAAAGGGACACAAAATTGGAGGTGTTTGCCATGAGACACCAAAGTCAGGCTTGAGTAAACTAGCTACGAGATGCCCTCAGCAGCTTGAGCCTCAGTTTCCCTATTTGTAAAATAAAAAGGTAGGCTGGATGTTCTTTAAGGCATTTCCTATTTAAAAGTCTGTAATTCAACCTAATTCACCAAAAGCCATGCCTACCCATTGCCCAGGTCCCAGCTCAGACAAGGGAAAACAGAGGCCCAGGGTCCTCAAATGATCATTTCTCGAATCATCATAACTTAAAAGGAACACCTATTTTTGCACATGATAAACGATGAGAAAAATGTGAATGGGCAGTATTCTCTAGGTCCTTGCCAACAATATTGTTAAACTGCAATCACTGCCTCCCCAGAAAGAATCCCTCCTTCTCCCCGGCTGGTATCTGAATACCCACCCCTTCAGAGTGATCAAGGTAAATCCTAATTCTTCTCAACCAGTGATGACAATCCACTCTTCTTGCTAAAGGACCTGCCTGGCCAATGAAACCTGGCAGGTGCCTGTTGGACACTTCCAGGAAAGGTTTCCTGGAAAACCTCGGGGAAGAGGCACCTCCTATTTCCCTGGAAATGGTGGCTTCTGCCTGCACTTTCTGAAATGGTGATGGCCTTGCGCTTTCAAGGCAGGCTCTCAAGGACAGAGCTGCCACAGGGAAGACGCGGAGCCCAAAAAGATCAGGATGTCCCAAGTCTGTCAGGACGTGATGGCTGTGACAGAGTAACCGAACAACTTGGAGCACTCTTTCCAGGGCAGGAGGGACAAACTCGCAACAAGTATCAGGAGAGAGACAGTAGCCAACGCTTCACTTACCGAGGCTAAATCATTGGTGTCGAGACATTTTCTTCACAAAAGATTTATGGCTGTAAAAGGAAAGGAAGTTTTACCACCCCAAAATATGCCTGTTTGGGATACTGATTTTTAAGCAGGTTATGAAGAAACAAAAGACTCGGAAAGAACCTTTGACGCACCCCACTCTTTACCTGTCTAAAGGAATTCAGATAGGAAAACCTGCTTCAGGAAGAGAACCTTAGCGTATGCCCCTTGGCAACGGAGGGCAAATTAAGTGTGGCAGACAGGAACAAACCTAGTAACCTCTCTGTGTCCCACTGTTCTGGTGGCCCAGTAAGAATTTGTTTGCCAGAGTGTTCACTCCTTCTCACCTACCTATAAACTGCTTGCCTTGCATTTGAAATCCCAGACCCCTGCCCCCTCTCCTTAGTTCAGAATGGCATATTAGCCTCAACCACCCCTAGCCTTTTGGGTCTCATATTCTTATGGCCAGCCAACATGCACAACCCTAATAGATTTTGGACACTGTCACCTATCTTCTGGTTCATGGTCATTTGATTATTAGTCCAGCCAGGAGAACTAAGAAGGTAGGAGGAAAGGTTATTTTCATGACCTCTCCCCCACAGGTAATAGACCACACTGTATGAACTGAGAATAATCAAATGCATTCCCCGGCTTGAAAACTAAAACTCATGTAAAATAAATATGCCGCCCTGCAAATCACCTGTCAATAGCCCTGTCAAAATGAACGCAAACCACAGCAGTCCTCGGCAACAGTGCTCAGCTGGCCGGCTCCTTGCCCTCTGCCCTAAAATACCAGGCTCCCTGGTCTGACCCCCTCATCTCTCTGCCTCACCCTGGTATAACCCGAGAGCTACAGGGCAGAAGATGAAAAGATTTTTCTATCAAAGACACTGCACCTTTTCCTCCAAACATGGTTCAATTTCTGTTTTTCTAAAATCTGAGGTCTTCACAATTGGAGAATCACTAATACTGTGCAACACTGAGGTAGCTGCGCCCCACCCTGCCCCCATCCGACGTGCAGAGCCTACAGTATTGGGCTATAATGAATTATTAAACGGTGAGTCATCCTTATGGCCCAGGAACAGTGCATCTAAATAGCCCTCTAGGAACATCTCAGCAGCCTCCTTAGGAGCCACTTTCCTGTAGGGAAGCAGAGCCCGCAGAGGAGTCAAGTGGGGGAGAAAGCCAGGCATGGAGCCCCCCAAGTGCCGGGCACCTGCTGCCTTTGGAGGTGCTTTCAGCCGCATGACCAGGTCTAGACATCATCATAAAGGACAAAGGCACAAACAAATACCTTCCTTTCTGAGGCTGTCCTTCACTCCTGCCTCTGAGTAGCTGGAAGCCTTGAATGGGAACTCCACAACCGTCACCAAGCCAGGCCAGTGCTCCATATTTCAAGGCCGTATCACTGGGGAGCCAGGTGAGGCAGGCAAACCATAATAATGGAAGATCATTTCCACACAAGGGCCCTTCTGGCAGTAAAAATTCAGGAGGAAGTAAATTTGAATTGAATTTACAAAACCCAACAAATGTAAATCAGGGCACATTCCTAATGAAATTGCTTCTTCCTTTGGAAATAATCTTAAGGTTGCATTTCAAGATACAGGTTTATTTCTGCACTGCACTGATTCACTGGGTGGCTGTTTAAAAAGGCACAGTGGATAAGGCACTGGCCTGCGAATCCGAAGGTCACTGGTTCGATTCCCCAGTTAGGGCACATAAGCAGGTTGCAAGCCAGGTCTCCAGCCAGGTCCTTAGCTGGAGGCAGATGACAGGAAACCGTACACTGATGTTTCTCTCCCTCTCTGCCTCTCTCCCTTCCCCTCTGTCTAAAAAGAATAAATAAAATCTTTCAAATAAATAAAAAGCCCTGGATCTATGAAAGGGCCCTCAAAACATTAATTTTGAAATTAATAAATTCATTTGAATTTGGTGCTTTTGGTTCAAAAACTAATTATCCTCCTGTTTGGTCCTATTCAATCACTAATTTAAATATAGGACAAACTCATCTGAGTGTTTCTGGAGGGAGAGGTAGGAGGGTAGTTTTGTTTAAATTGATGAAAAAACTCCAAATGGCTTTTTTAAATGGTTCTAGGACTTGTACTATTGAACATATAATAAGCACTGATTTAAATGAACACAAACAAGCAAAATTAAGTTAGTCACTGAAAAATTACAATCCATAATAAACTTTTATTGCCTAACAATGAATTACATTATATCACTGAGCCTTAATTTTTTCAATCAATGGAAATGCAGACTGTGTGTTGGATTTCCTAGGGTACAATGTGAATTTGTTACATGGCACTCAGGATTTAGTCGGGCATTTCCCATGGTCAGTAAGCGGTTTCCGTGGACTCAAGCTACTGTGAAGCTGGAAGGGGAGAGGGAGAGAAGGGGAGAGAGGAAAAAGAGGGAGGCAAGGGAGAGGGATGGGAACGGAGACAAAGAAGAGGAAAGGGAGAAAAGAAAGCAGGCACAGAAAAAAGGACTTATCTCCCCCAGGGAAGAACACATAAATTCTCAAGTCCCCAGGTTCTGACAGCTTTAGCTGCACGTTTGAAAAGCCAGGTGGAGCCCCCTGGAGAGAGGAAGGGCCAGCCCACACCTGGCAGAAAGCCAGCTCTGGGTGCAGCCGTGGACACGGGACTGCTGACCTAGGAAAGAGCCAGAATATGCTTTGACAGGCAGCTCCAGCACATCCATTCCAAGCCAGAAGGCAGGCTGCTAACATTGTTTTCCAAAGGAACCTGTGTCTCAATAATAGAGATGTTAAATCAGACCTGTAGAGCTAGAAACACTCCGTTAAGTGCCTCCAATCCAGCCCTACCTTTGCCGCAGGCGAAACGGAGGCCGCGGCCCAGTGACAGCAGCAGTGGCTCCCTTCCTCCTGTGCTGTCCGTAGGAGACAGCGACCTTCTGACTAGGAGGCCCTGCTTCCCCAGGAGGCGGTTCCCAGAGTCTAACCCTGGCAGGGCAGGTTTGATGACCTCCTGACCAAGGCTGTGGGGGCACAAACACTGCTCCCCATGACTTGTCATAGGGACTAAATGCAATGGTGTGCACAGTACAGGACACAGCCCAGGTATGTAATGGCTGTCACTTCATCACTGCCATCATTATCAGGGCTTTTAAAACCTCACCTGTCTCTTCTTCTACTGAAGAAAGTGTACTTGGTTCATTTGCAAGACAATATTAGAACACATTCTCTATGTTGGTTAGGTTCGAATTTTCTACCAAATCCCATTGCAGACAAAAAGACATCCTAGTCTGTGTTTGCTCTTGGGATTCAAGTGTCTCCAGTGTTCTCACAGAACCTTAGTATTAGAAAAATTTCTAGTTTCCACAGGGATGAAATTTTCAAATATTCTGGCGTACCTTAGAGGGTATAACTTGTGAACACTGTGCTCCAATTGTAAGGGGTTGCAGAGTGGGGGGACCTCAAAAACAGCAGAGACTGTTCCTCGCAAACCCTGACTGGGGAAAGGGGGAGCAGGTGATATGGCATTTACGATACTTTGCGTTACAATGGCAAGTTGATAGCCATGCCTTTCCTAAAGGGAAGCAGACTGCCAGACACAGTCAGGGGAGCCAGATGTCCCTGTGTGATGCGGAACTCTTGCCCTGACTAAAAAGATAGCAGGCAAAAGAAGGTGAAAGATATGGAGGAACTGGCAGATGTAGCACATCATAGGAGGGGCCAGATATGAGGTCACCTAGCACGTTCTGGGCAGAGCATTTAAAATAAGAGCTGGCTGAAAGAGAGGGATTCTGCCATGTGCCCTGGTGTAGCGCGTAGCCACCACGCAGCCTACAGTGAGGTAGAAGCCATGCGGGGCTGAGAGGAGAAAGCCTGTGGTCTGAAAGCGTGTAAGGAGAGCTGATGGAGCTGTGTGGGGGCCTGCCGGAGCTGATGAAGTCATGCGGGAACGGCCTAGCCAGGCATGGATTCGTTGAGAGATGGTTGGCGCTAAAGTGAACTGTGACCAGGAATGCACTTATGCTTCCTTGAAGGACATATGAAGAAGTCACTCTTGGGACGTGTGCCTCCCCGGACTCCACATGATCCAGTGTAACTCAGCACATGTTTCTCTGACCTACTACATGGAGGCTGAGGACAGTGCACCCCAGATCCTGAAGGAGGGAGCTGCTGCAGAGGATGGTAGCTCTGAAACCCATAAGTGCACTTTCCAGAAGGGACAGGAGGACTGTTTGTGCAGCCAGCTTAAGAACAGATGAGGTTATGAGGAACTACTGGGCATGGTGTTGGCCTGGTGGGGAGCAAGGGGAATGCCGGGTCTTGTGGGACACCAGGGCTCTGAGCAGGGGTGCTCCCAGCCCGACCCCTGAGGTTGGATTCCTGTAAATAAAAACCTATTTCTTTCAACACTAATTGTTGGGTCATGTATCAAGATGACACATGGATGAGCCCTGCTTTGCTCCGTTATCCTACGAGGGCAAGAAACCCAGTGACACTTCCTCACAGGTGTTCAATGGCAGAATGTGGACTTAGGGGATAGGTGGTTCTATACCGGGAAATGGGATGGAATTAGAGGAAATGCAGTGTTCACAGGGAAAGAAACTCACCAAGTAGATAAGACCAAAATCTCCTTCAAGCACTGAAATACTGTATTCATGGTGAGAAAGGAAACAAGAATGTCACAGAAGAGGAAGGAAACAAAAACAGGCTAAGGGGACCCAAAGAGGGGCAAAGTGTGTCAATGAAAAACATTTAGTGGGAAGTATTTGTTTCTCCAAGGACAGGAATGGAGAAACAAAGCTTACAAGCAGTAGCATATATGAAAAAGGACTGAGGAATTCCAGTTGCCTGAAAGCCCGACATGAGCAAACAATGTAATGTGGAAGGAGGAGAAGCAGGGGAGAAAAGGAGGAGAAGGGAAGGAAGAGAAGGGGGAGGGGAGAGGAAGAAAGGCATAAGGAGGGGAGGAGAAGAAACAGGAGGAGGAGAAGAGGGGAGAAGTAAAGGGGGTGAAGGAAGTAGAAGGAGAAGGAAGGAAGGCTGCACTGATGGAAATGACCCGCCTCTCACAGAAACCTCTCCTCCCTGGACCAGAAGGAGCTGTGGGCCAATGGCAAACACCAGAGTTCAGATAAGGTGGCCAGGACTGGGGCAAGTGGGTGCAGGAATAAGATGGCTATCTAAAGAAAAAGGTCTGAGAGGTACATGAATCCTTTATGACAAGGCTGCCATAAAGATGAGGTAATCCTTTTTCCCCCTCCAGGTGGCAAATGAAGAACAGCAGGTAGAAGATAAAGAAACGCAGCTCTAGAAAACACCTTTCTCATGATTACAGAGAGCCCCCCGCAATGGATTTGCATCCCTAGAGGTGCCATAGCAGAGAATGGATGGCCCCCAAACTTTGTCAAGGCTATGTGAAAAGGCCAACTGAGCTGGGTGAGCCCCAGGGCCCCTTCTAGCTCCTGCCAATGGCAGGAGAGGGAACAATGTTGTCTAAATGGCCCGTGCCCGATTCACGCCACTGCTTACAGCTGGCTGAGGTTCTGGCCTTCAGGAGGAGTCAAGGTGGAGAAATCCCCAAACCAGTGCCTACAGGAAGAAGACCTTCTAGCTTTGTCAGCCCACCTCCCTCCAGGATCCCTGAGAACACCAGTGCTTCAGGTGACCTGTTTCAACCACATCTTCCAGGAGAAGCCAGTAAGCAGCAGCAGGCCTGGGAAGAACCCAGTGCCTCGTCCCCGAATTGTAGATACAGAATCTTAGAGCACTTAACCAGCTTCTCCTAGGTGTGCTGTGCAAATTCAAACCTACTTGGAGCCACATCTTGAATCTTAAGTCAAAATATTCTGCTGAAACAGCTACTTCAAAAGGTTCTCCTCCCATTTATATCTGATGCACTGTGTTTTGGATTCTGAATGCAGAGGCTAAAGGCCTGTCTCCTTGGAAACAATACACAACATGAAGCTGCACAGTTCCATCACACTGCAGATCTCTGGCTCCTCATCACATGCTGTACACATACAGGGCATCACAGCATCTCCTACCACAAAGAGCCACACCTTTTAATGCCCTGTGACAAGGAGGGAGGAGGGGAGGGTGGGGAGGAGGAAGAGGGGGCTGCCACCTTTTAACTGAGGATCTCTTATTTGCCAGGCACCATTTTATACACCTCCATATATTGTTTTATTTAATTCTCACAACAACCCTGCAACTTTGGTGACAACATTCCCATCTGAACCTTAATGAGATTAAATACAAAAGAAAAAAAAGTTACTTAAAAACAAAAAATGACACCATCTGCTTCTGCCTTCACAGGAACAAGGAGATGAATCTCCTCTCTGTCCCTTTTCCCTTGTTGAAGGGGATGAGGCAGATGCTGTCCTACGGGTGGGCATGTCAGCGGGCGTGCAGAGAAGGCTCTGAGCTAAGTGTGCAGGGGGGATCCAAAGCTGAACAGCTCTGCATAATAAAAACCGGGAAGGGTGTTGCAGTTGTTTGGGAGCAGCAAAGAGGAAGAATTGGAGAGGGCAAGAAACATACTAAAATGTTGAAGCCTAGGTTGGCAAAAATGCCTAAGGGGCTTTTTAAGCACAGTAGTTTCAACTATTCACATTACAGTAATCTTCCCGAAACTAGTATAGACTGATACACTTACAAAAATGTTGTGTGAGAGTGAAGTGTGTGTATATGTAAATCAAAGAAAGAGGAGCAGGTCCATGTCAGGGTTCCTCCAAAACAGACAGAAGGACAGAGCCAGAGAAAGTGATTCTTGGTGAGACTGAGGAAGACAAGTCTCCAGGTAATGCTTTGGTCCAGCTACCTCACAGCCAACACCCAGGGTGTTCACCTGGCCAATGCCACCTCACCCTCATGCTCACCTCTAGTGGAGCCATCCTGACTTACCCAGGGGAGCAAGCTGCTTCTTGTAGAAAAGGCAACACTATGCTTACCAAACTGCTTCTCCTGAACCTAAGCACACAGTCAGACTGCACCCCTAGGCTCCCCTGCAGGAGGCAAGACCGCAGATTGCATCCCAGCCAGAGGAACATTCAGGTTGGCACCACTACCAGGCCTGGACCCTGAAACTTGAGTGCAACCCTTCACGCTCACTTTCTTAACCCATCGTTGTCACCTAATCCTGGGCATCCAGAGGAAAACTTAGAGGTCCAAGGGGCTGGCACAGCCTTTGAAGAGAAGAAGCCTGGGTCCCAGAAGAACCCCTCTTGCCACTCTGCCTCCCCAGGCCGGATGGTCCCAAGAAGTAAATTTTTATCCTGTTGAGCCACCAAGAGGAGGGGATTATTTGTTACGGCAGATGGGCTACTTTGACTAATGCACCTTCTCAAGGCTATCAGGAAAATGTGTTCATCTCTCCACCCTCCTTGCCTACCAGGTTGTATTTTGATTTTCCACAGAAACATCTGTTTTCCCACTGGGCTAACCTCCTTAAGGAAACGAACTATATTCTACTCCTTCTACATCCTTAATACATAGGACATATTGATTATGTGTGTCTTCCTTAAATGTGTAACACATAAATGAATAACAGAGCCTAGCTGAGCCCAACATATGTCTACCATACCCTGAAAAAAGTAATCAAAAAGGAAAAATAGCCCCAGGGTCAGCTAAGTCCTAGATGAAGGGACTAGAAGCCATGTAATGAGGACAACTTTCCCTCTTCTGCTAGGTTCCCACTGCGCACAGACACCCTGAGACAGCATAAACCTTATCCGAAGAGAATGCCAGCTAGCAGGAATTTTTCACTCTGCTTCCTTCTACGTTGAAATCTTTTGTTTAAATCGACTGGCAATGTTTAAACACACCATTTTGCACAGAAGTACAATATTACTAATTAGGCAATAAGGAATAAGACGGTGTCATTTACAGTAATGTATCATGTACAAAAACACAAAGCCCTCCTTTCAAATAAATTTTAAAGGATTTCACATAATCTCATTCATAGGGTAGAAACGGGGTTCCACTCCATTAACAAAGAGCAAATTCTGGGTGAGTGTACTATTCACTTGATGGAGAAACACCAGGCGTGACCCAAAAGATGCTTTTCTTGAGTTCAGGAAATGCCAGTGCCCAGACTTAAAGACATGGCTCTCACCTTGAGCAAAGGTAGCCACTTTGAGGACCTTCTTTGTTCTCCTACATCATTGATCATAAGAGTTCCATATTTCCTTTTCCTGCAGCAGAGATCCTCATGTCATTTTTGTGAATTTTTTCCCATTCTTCTTTAAATATCACTAGTTATCAGAGCTCTTCATGAGTATGTCGCATAACCGAGGCCTACTAATACTCAACTTCACACTGTTTCACTCTGGTTGAGGCCAGCCAAATGTTCCTTCCTTTCCCTCTTCCCCGCAGGTTGGCCCTCCACTCCCTGACAGTTTTCCAGATGGTGAACAGCCCTCTCCTTGAAGCTGCCCTTTGGAAGCTGGACCCAGCCCCCTCGTCTTGGACTGTGTAGCCAGAGCCCAGCTTCAGTCCCTAAATAGGAAGCTGTATGTCCCCACACGGCAACGTGTCTCCCTGTTTTCATGAACTGGGCCTTCCTGCATGTCACAGTGACCCAGCTCCCTTGGCCTAGAAGAGCTTTCTCCAGCCTCCTCCTCATGGCTACTTAGCTCATATCACCTGAGTCCCTGTGCTTTGGAAGCCCCTCAGAGCTCAAGATTTGCACACACAGCCTGTCACAGCCACATGCAGTGCCAGGCTCTGCTCTGGAGTAAAGGAGAGAAGGAGAAATCTAGGGTCTGCATTGTGCTGCAGCCACACTGAGGTACCATGGGAGGCTCAGGAAGAACCAGCCCTCCTCCACACATGTTTACCCTCCACTTCCAAACATCTGAACTGCTTGATACAATCTCATTGAGAATTTATATACCCTCCCTTCTGCCAAATGATTTCAGGTAACTGATTTGTTTGGGATACTTAGAAACTGTTCCACATTTCTTACCAAACACTTTTTATATTTTAAGAATTATAAAACCGACACTGAAGAAGAAACTAGAGGACCTGAGAACCTACTGTAAGTTAGGCCCAGAAACTGAATATTTTTCAGCTTTTTAAAAAGTTACTGGAATTTATTTTTCGAAACAAAATTTGCAGAAGTAGAATCTCTTGCCCTGTTTCTAGGGACAGGGAGTGGGGAAGAAAAAGCTATTTTATTCGTTAGGTACAAGAGACTCAATGCGCACATCCTATAAGCTTTCATTGTCCCATAAACACTTGAAATGAAAAAACAAAAACAAAACTAGATTGGGTCCAAAATATAAAAGGAAACTGAAAATTAAAATGAGTCTTTAACTCCAAGTCTACAAAACTTAACACGTGTCAACTAGTCAAGCACAGCTCAGCTCAACCCACAGAATACCATCACTATACTAGCGTATGTTTCATGACCAAAATTAATTATTATTGACAAAAGTCAATATTAAAAAAAAATTATTTCTACTTTTGTTACAGCAAAAATATTCTATTTGATGTGGTTTGTGGACATACTTTAAGGAGCTGAAGATGCTGACATCAGACCTCAGGCCTTGGAAGGTCTTCACCCTGGAGAAGATGGTGGTTATTATAATATGCGGCCCCTTAGATGAACAAATTAAGCCAAGACTTGGAAAGAGGCTGCAGCTTTCAGAGGGCAGCTTCTATGTGTTCCTCTGCCCCTCAGGGCCACGAATCTCTCCACCTACTACTAAGCCCACCTTGACCCCAAGCGCAATTCACTTTCAGGTTTCCCAGCCTCACTGGCTCAGGATGGAATCGGTGCTTCAGAGATTATTCCTCAGAGAGGTGGCCACCCAGAGGCAGAGAGTGCTGGACTTGAACTCCGAAACTGTGAACCTGCGTCCCAGTTCCACTGCACAAAAGCTGTGCAGTGCAACCCTAGTCAATCATTTAATCTCCCCAAGCATCAATTTCCCCTACTATCACATGTGGACAATGATATCCACGTAAAGAATAACTGCCTGGGAAAAGCTCTGAAAACATACAGGGCACACAAATTTCAGATCCCCTTCACAGTGCAGGGTATGCCTGAATGAGAAAGGGGTGGGGTGTGCTCACAGCCAGTTTGGGGGGTGGGGAATAGATAGCGAAGCCCTAAGAAGAAAAAGGTGTTACGTGTATTTAAAATTATACCCTTTGATTTACACAGACCTAGATTCAGAATCCCAACTCTTTTCCATGCTAGCCATGTGCGCTATTCCGAGCCTCCGTTTTCTCCTGTATAAAATGGGAATAATGAGAGCTCTTCATTGAACTGCCACAAGGAGGGCATGTTTTATTTTATAACTAAGCATACTACCTGGCATACAGTAATGACTCAAGAAGTCTTATTATTAAATGGACATCCGCATTAAAACTTTACCTTTAGCCCTGGCTGGTGGCACAGTGGATAAGGCACTGGCCTACAAACCCAAAGGTCGCTGGTTCAATTCCCAGCCAGGGCACATAACTAGGTTGCAAGCCAGGTCTCCAGCCAGGTCCGTAGCTGGAGGCAGGTGAAAGGCAACCATACATTAATGTCTTTCCCCCTCCCTGCCTCTCTCCCTTCCCCTCTCTCTAAAAATAATGAAATAAAATCTTAAAAAATAAAGGATCTTTAATTAAAAAAAAAAAAAAAAAACTTTACCTTTGGACTCTGTACATTTTCTCTCTCTCTCTCTCTCTCTCTCTCTGTTTTCCTCCCTCCTTCCCTCCCCCACACCCTTCTCTCTGCAGTTCTATCTTTTTAGCCTGTTGCCTTCCTGCCTCCCTCTCTTTGTCTATCTCTCACTGTCTTTCTGGATCTTTGTTTCTTTTTCTCTGACTCTCTTTGTGTCTCCATCTCAGTCTGTCCCTCCCAGCCGATGACCTCTAGAGTTTAAGTCTTTTTCTTCTTTCATTTCTTAAAACAAAATTTAAAAAGAAAATCAAATTCAAGTTCCGTCTGGGCAAAGGGTACATTTCTCACTGAAAGGTTCCCTCCTTCCATCAGTGGCCACCCTCTCATGGCCTGTTTCAGGACCACTGGCTTTCCACCAGATGATACTTTCTGGTGGGGAGAAGTGGTGAGCACCTAACCTTATCCAGCGACCCAGGCTCTGAGACAGCGAGAGCCAGACTCCAGTCCTGCCTGGGTAACATGAGCTAAGCAGACCTACCACACAGTGGAAGACAGCGAGCAGAAGCCCAGGAAGGAAACCCACTACCTCATGTGGCTAACTTCAGCCACATAAGGCTCTATGTTCCACCACACTATAGGGAAGAGAAACCTTTATTGCAACCATCCACTTCTAATCAGTCCTGAGCTGGGCAGGCTTCCCACTGAGATGGGAGGCCTAACAAGCAGTTCACCCAAACCACAGCCTGCAGCGGGAGCAGCTGCCCATGTGAATCTGGCCTCCTCCGAGGGGCCACCAGGGGAGGCGCTCAAAGAGACGCCAGACTGTGGCGGGGTAATGACTGGTGACCTGGCTGGGAAAATCAGGCAGGCCGTAAATGCTTGTTGGGTATTCTTCGCACAAGGACCATAAAGATGGCCGAGATGTTGCAAGAAGTCTAGGCTGGTCTCCGGGATAAGATGAAGACAAGGTACATGACAAAGGTCACTTGTCACACAGGGCAGCTTCTGCTCAGGGCAGCTTCTGCTCAGGGCTGCTCAAGGCAGGAGGTAAATGCCAGGGGAGTCAGCCAAGAGACAGCCCTGTAGGCAGGCCTCCAGGGGTTAGGACCAGGCCCTGAAGGCATGGGGCACTGGAGGGTAAAGTGGAGGAGGGCAGGGAAGGGAAGCACTGCAGCCTGAGGAAGCACTGCCTGGCCCTCCCCCTCTGTCTTACCTGCCAGCCACATGCTGAAATAGAGAGAAACCGGGGCCCCTAGTAAAGTAGGGAAAAAGCCAATGATGTAGAAACCCAAGAGAGACAACTGGAGGGTGGCAAGGAGGCATCTGTACCTCCACATGGCTTGGCTGTGAGCTCCAGCCAGGCATCGTGAGCCACTTCAGGGGAGATTCCAGGCCTCCCCCAAAATGTTAGTTCCATATCCCTAAAACCAAGATTTTAATGCCAGTTTAAAAGTAAATACTCATGAGTGGGAAGCACCTTAAGCTATTTAAGTTATTATTCATCATTTAGACCCTAGTACTAGGAGTACATTTGGGGGTAGAGGATGTGGAAACATGAAGCCACCAAGCTTCCCAAGAAGAAAGTGGCTTAGAGAACAAGATCCTGCTTTATCTGACTGTCTGGTGCTCGTTTCCTCCCTAGGATGGAGGTCCACAAGGGTGGCCTTGGCCTCACCCCATGCTAGACCTACAGCACCTCTGACTGTGCCCGGCATGGTCAGACAAGTAACAGGTCTGTTGAGGGCGAATGAATGGGCCAATGAACAACTATATAGAAAGTTACAGCACTTATTGACTGTTTCCTGTTCCAGATGTAACCTCCTGGAGGGGGATTCCGTGTGAGGCAAACCACGTCCTCGGCTCCACATTGTCTGTGATTAGCTCCAATGACAGACAACAAAGGAACGAGTGCCCTGAGTCAACACCAAAGACTGTAAACTCACCCAGACTTAGTTCAAATGATCAGGGAAATGGGTCACTGGCAGGGGCCAAAAGGAGCCATGAACTTCTGCCCCTCAGTGGTAAGCGGAGGGGCATCATAGGGGGAGTGAAGAGATCCTCCCACAGCTGATGGAGCATCTTAGGAGACTTAACTAAGAATACAGAAAACAAGGAGAAAAGCCAAGTCTCCTAACCTTGGAAGGCATGTTGAAAAACAAGTCCCCTTAGCTGCCAAACCCAGAGCCCACATTCCCTCCCTGACTGCTTTCACCATCATGCACCTGAAAACTTCGGTACAACAACATCCCTGCCCTTGGTGCCTGTCTGCCTTGCCAGGAAATCGGAAGCTCCAGGCAGAGAAGGGTTGGGTGGAAAAATGAGAGGAGTCCCTGGCTGGTGGCACAGTAGATAAGGTGCCAGCCTGCGAACCCAAAGGTCACTGGTTCGATTCCCAGCCAGGGCACATAACCAGGTTGCAAGCCAGGTCTCCAGCCAGGTCTGTAGCTGGAGGCAGGTGAAAGGCGACCATACATCGATGTCTCTCCCTCTCTGCCTCTCTCCCTTCCCCTCTCTCTAAAAATAAATAAATTTAAAGAAAGAAAGAAAGAAAAGAAAAGAGAGGAGGAGGTCATTACAGAAAGGGATTGGGCCAATTAGGAAAATTGCACAAGCGTTCAGACCGTGCTGAGCCTGGCTCTCCTGCACGCACCAAATCTCTCCGTTTCTTTCACTCAGATGAATATAATTCATAACAGATTTTACATTTACAGGAACCAGACGGAAACATTTTCCATGTCAACTTTCCAAGTTGGTAACAACTAAGTATCTTAAGAACCTCAAGAGACAGAGCTGATGAGATGCCCAAACCCCAACCACTTACCTACTTGCCAGAGTCAGGTGACCAACCACCTGTTGTTACTTCTCTGGGAATCTCCCGGAGTGGAGAGCGAGGGAGGAGGGCCAAGCAGTGCTAGCCTCGGGGACTGTTTCCTGTCCTGAGCTGAGCCCATATTCCCCAGACCCACTTTCTGTGTCTGCGAGCACAGAGCACACAGCACATGAGAGCAGCTCATCATTTTTGTGGGGTCATAAAGCGGTTTAGGAATCTGATTAAAACCAGGAAGCCTTCCTCCAGAAAAATGCACACACACACACACATACATTTTTGGATATATTTTCAGCAGGTCTCCAAACCTAGCTATGCCTCAGAGTTAGTTGGGGAACTTGTTCGATTCCTGTGCAGCCCCTTCCTACACTCACTGAAACAGCCTCTCCAGGGGAGGTGCCCCCAAGCCCATATTTAAGAAAACATTCCTGCTGGTAAAACATCAAGCTGGGCACCAACCTGTGACCAAGAGTGTGGGGACCACTGCCTACGAACTCCTGGACCTCAGGATCCCCCTCTCTGTTCTCCTAAGGTCAGGAAAAGAAGGGATGTTCCTTTATTGAGCCAGACACCACACTAATAATAGTTTCTCTAAATTAACTCGTTTAACTTGATTTTCACAGAATTCATGTGACGGAAATACTATTATCCCCATTTAACAGGTAAAGGCCAGCGGCTCTAAGGGGTTGAGGAACTTGCCCATGATTAGACAGCATGTAATGGGTTGAGAACTAGAACCAAATCCTGTTCGATTCCGTCAAAAGCCACCTGGTGATATCTGGGTTAAGTGTCCCTCCCCCGTGCTGCCACAGGTCCTATGTGTACCTTTACCCCAATGCTCATCACTGTGTCATCCCTGCCCGCTTACCCATCTCACTACCCCAAAGGATACATGAGGACACAGGTTAGTCACCTCTGAATGTCCAGCCCCAACACAGTTCTGGTCCACAGGGTGCACTAGACAGGTTTCCCAGATAAATTAGACAAAGGAAGGGAAGGGGCGTGGAACTAAGCTGACCACTTCTCCCTATAAAAACGTTAGTAGAAGCTACTTCCCCAGAAATCACTTTAGATTTTGTGACCTCTATTACATTCTAAGATAACAATGACCTCCACATGTCTCACCAACAGGCAAGGAGACTTTGAAACCACCACCAATATCAGTGGATTTAAATTTAGGGTGGAGTGGGAGAAAAGCAGAAAAAAGTCCAGTAAAGGGAAAGACTTGGCAAAGGCACTGGGCAAGGGGCCTGGCAGAAGCAGGAGCTGAGGACACCCATGACAGGACCCCTGCCCCAGGATGCACAGATCTGATCACAGTGCCACACCATCCAGCTCTCATTCTCAGGGCACTCATGCTTGTGTTCTGCCTACATTAGGATTACCTCATTTGCTCATACAACTTCATTAATATTGACCTTATTGGGATGTTATTAAAGATTATATGGGTTCAAGGGAGGGACCTCTGTTACTTTTTTGTAGACAGCAAACTCACAGCATCTGGCCAGTTCTGTCCACAGTTTACTCTCTCGCTCCTTGACTTTCAAAATTCCATCTTCTTGCTAGATCCTACAGCTGTTCCTTACAGGTCATGGGCAACACATCCCTGTCAGTCCATTTCTTCACTAAAGCTCCAATGTTTTCATCTATAAAATGGTAATAATAATAATATCCACCCCCTGGGCTTACTGTGGGGATTAAATAATCAGCTGTAAGTAATTGTCTCATGTATATAGACCTCTTGGCCTACAATAACTCCAAAACATTACCTATTTCTAGTCTAAACACTATTCATCATTCATTTTTCCATCTTTGTATACAGCCTGGAATTATATCCTATTTTTAGCAGCTTGCATCACAGAAAAGTAAAACTAACCTTAACTCTGCTCCCTTATCACATGTTTGGGCAACTGAGTTTGGGAACCTACATATCAGACTCAGTCTGTTGTGATCATGTTGATCTTAAATCTATCCCTGCACTAAAGGCCTAGCCACTGCCCCTTACAGCTATCCCTCCGGCTGTATTGAGTTTCTCTAAAAATAACTCAAGCTTAAGCTAAAAACTTGAGATCTAGACTAGCAGCTCATGACTTCCTCTTTGGGGTGATTTTAGCTCAGTTCTGTGTATTATCCATGAAAAAACTGAGGTTCAAAGACACAAACTGGCTTACAGAAGACTGTAGAGACAGTAACTGTAGATTGCTGTCATACGCTGAGAATTTTCTGTCCACAGTCACTAGACATTCCCACACACACACAGTGTGACCCTCCCAGGAGGGAGGCCAGCACCTGAGGCATTCACCACCATGCACTCAGCACATTCACCACCATGCATTCAGCACCCAGCACTGTCCAAACACACGTGAAGTACTCAATACATATTTGTGCGATTAACAAATGGGCAATCTTATTTGATGATCACAACAACCCTCATTTTAAAAATCATATAAGCTAAGTGCCAAGAGATTAAACCAGTCACTCAAGGTTCCCAGCTAGTAGTTCTGGAAAGTGCTGTGATCAGAACCCTCTTTGCCTGGCTCCAAAGCCTGCCCTCAGAATCCCTCATTTCACTACTGCCCTGCCAGCAAAAAATGTTCTAGAAGGCAGCACTCTGGGCAGCCAGGGAAAAGCTTTCTTCATTATATCTGAAAATTCACCCACTGCAGTCACATGCCCCAAAGTTTTATCTACACAGGAAAAGTAGGGAAACCTACCAAGACCTAAAATATCTTTTAGCAGACAAGATCCTTTAGCCTCTCCTCCCAAAGTGACTCACTCTCCGCTTCCATCCTCCCCCTGACTCATCCTGCTGGGACACTTGGCTTCCTCTGGAAGAAGACAGGCTTCCTGCCAGGTCATCAGTGGTTGACCCTGCAGCATATGCTGGGTCCACAGATCAAGAAGAACTGGAGCTTCTGTGTCCTGACACCTTTCCTGCCAACCATGCTCTCACGTTGATGTTTATAGCGCTCTAGGACCTTCACCTTTGGCCACATAGCAGGGAAAAGGGGTTTCTGTTCTCCATCCATACTTTGCAGTGTTGATGCCTGAATGTGCAGACCTATAGGTATGCAGCAACTCAGCCTGCAGGCCTTCTTCATTCACTCATCTGCCATGTGCTCAGCTTTATGACAGATACCAATGGGGGCCACAGGAACTAGAAAACATGCTTCCCATGCTAGGAAGCTTGAGCAAGGATTCAAAGTAAGTCCTGCCCAGGAGGCAGTGGGTGGACCCAGCTCACCAAAACAAAAGTCTATTTCAAAGAGTGTAGAAAGAAGGGTGGGGCCTTGAAGACCAAGCATACAAAGTTCTTTCTGCCCTGGCCAGTGTGGCTCAGTTGGTTGGAGCATTGGTCCTGTAAACTGGAAGGTCATGAGGCATCAGTCCCCAGGTCCCCAGTAAGGGTGTGTATTGGGAGGCAACCAATAAACATTTCTCTCTTGCATCCATGTTTCTCTCCCTCACTCACTTCTTCCCTTTCCCTCTCAATAAGCATGTCCTCCGATGAAGATCTTTTTAAAAGTTCTAACTTTCTCCAGTTAGACAGGGAAACTATGGAAGTTTCATTTGTTGCAGAAAACAAACATGGGAGAATCCAACTCTCAGGAGGTCAGGCCAGCAGTGGTGCACACAACGGTTTGTAGGGTGAAGAAACCAAATGCAGGAAAGTAAAAGCTCTTCCTAAAAGAAGGTTCACAGGATACTTTTTACTTGATTACTTAATATTCATTCATGATCATTATTATGAGACTTGACTGTTCCTTTTGAACCTACTGATATCCTCTTTGCTTATTGCATCTATATTCTAACTCGGCTAAGGTCTGTTGCTTCTTCTGAACATCCTTGCTTCTGAATCTCCTCCAGTTTCTGAAGCCAATATTCCAGCAGCATTCAAGTAATTACAATAATATTCTATACCAACAATACAGGTCAGGGTCAATGTTGAGAATGCAGCACCCAGAGTTTCTGCAACAATTACTGATCAAGCATTCAGTGGGGCAATTGCTGCTAGATGACCTCAAAGGCCCTTCCAACCTTGAAGAATCTATGACTCTACGATGCTGACCCCTCTGATAGGTCTTATGTTTTCCCTTTGTCACACAGCTCACTTGATCAAGAACCTGGCCAAAACCATCAGTCTGATGACCTACTACCATCATCAGGCCCAGAGAAGAGTTCAGAACTCTTTGGTGATGTACCACCCCCTTATTTTTGTGCTGTACCCTCAGCTGCAAATAGCAAGATGCCTGTAATAGCCATGAATGCTTGGAGATAAAAGAGAACGCTCAGGTTGTACTAAAATATTTTAGATTCCAAGTATTCAAACATTGATTTTAATCCTTATTTAATCCATTAAACAAGTATTAGATTATTCTAACCATAGAAAAGGCTCCCATTACTCCTATCCTTTCATTTTCCTCTTGGACCCTATGAAATTCATTTGAAAAAAGAGGACATCCACAGGTCCTGTTAAGAATCTGAACACAAACAGCTCTAAAGCTCCCTGGAAGAAATCAGGTCAGAAAGGATGTTGCAGAGAATGCCTAGGGGCTGGGAAAGAAGTGTGTTTTCTAGCCACTGAGAAATATTCACAGCCTTTTGTGGCAACCCTGGAATGAGGCTCAACTTCAGATCTTAGCACCCAGCTCCCAGACATAGATGCCTTAACACCACAAGACAACCACTTGGATTCCAACTCAGCTCACTCATCAAGCCTTCCATAGATTCTGGATTGTCTACAGGACATAATCTCCATGCAGCATCAGTTCTGAGTTGGTTCCCCCCTACAGAAAGCAAGGTTCATGCCTCCTACAGGTATGTTAAAGAAAAACAGCTAATCGTTCATGACCCCTCACAGACACTCGGTAAATAGCTGCCTGGGTCCCTTTCCTTCCTACCAGCCTCTGGCTCCTCAAGAAGCCTCAGGAGGGCTCCACTTCCTGTCCTGCTACACAGATGGATAGTGGCAGCTACCGAGGACTGTCATCAATCTGAAATGTCCTACCCCTCCCCTAGCAAGTAACCTTCCTTTGAACAAGAGGCAAAGAGCCCGTTTCTAAGTCATCATGCTCCTCCTTTGGAGAATCTGCTTCTCTTGCTATGTGCTTTTTTTTCTCTGCAGAACCTGCAACCTGAGAAGAACACTGCAGTACAGAAAGGCCTGGCCTCTTCCGACCTCCTCATTCCTGTTGATGCGTGTCATCTTCATGCTAGGCCGGTAGGAAAGAGCCTCAGGTTACAGAGAAGCACCTGAAATAACAACCAGAAATGACAAAAAAGGGAGGTTCATAAGCCTTCTTTGAGGCAAGGTGTGCCTAAACTAGATTTGGTTTCATTTTTTGAAACTTAAAAAGTCACTGGTTAAGTTGAGGCCTAGCGTCTCTCTGGCCGCTTTCAATGCATTTACCAACCCAGGAGAGGAGGAAGGGAAGCAGCTTCTCCACAGCAATACAGGCGTCTTGTACCATAGCCTCTCCTGGTTGCTAAGCACCAGAAAACCACAGCAGCCTCCGAAAGGTGGGAGTGACAGGCAAAGACAGATGCTCATCTACAAAAAGGCCCTCTGGATGCTGAGAAGGCGGCATGGATGAGAAGCTGGGCTCCACGCTGAATGACAAAGTCCAGATGGAAAGGTAAAGGGTAACCAGAGGGCCCGCATCCTATGTCGTCAGGCACCTTTTAGTTAAGCCAACCCTCACCGTGGTCAGAGGGGTGAGCCTGGAGAGATGGATGTTCTGTGCCATCACAAACCTGACCCATGCTAAGCCTGGGAACTTGAAAGGATGGATTACATAGGAAGAATTTGTTACAGTCCAATTTCCAGCCAGATTTCCCCCGTTTTCCTCCAAACAAACGAAGTACCTTCTGTCCCCATCACCAGGCACCAGCTGACAGGAAGGAAGCCTCTGCTTCTAAGTCTAAACTCAGATTTTCCTTTACCTGACTACTCCAATGTAAGTCAAGTCATACCACACCCACTGCTCAATGTCCTTCAGTGGCTGCCCATGTCGTTCACAGGCAAAACCAAAGCCCTTAAAATGGTCCACAAGGCCCTACCTCCATGGGCTGCCCACTCCACCTCTCTGACCTCACCTCCTACCAACTTCCCCTTCACTCACTGCACACCTACCACAATGGCCTCTTGTTTTTCCTCAAATACTCCAGGCAGGGCACCCTCACACCTCAAGACCCTCTGCCTTGAGTGTGCTTCTCCAACATACTATATATAGCTCACTTTTTTCTTTATCTGGGTTTTTCTTTTTTTTAATTAAATGTCACCTTCTTCTAAGCCTTCCTAATCTTATTTAACATTGCAAACACAATTCCCACCCCCTCCAGCACTCTCTATTCCCCTGCCCTGCTTTATTTTTCTCTAGAGCCCTTGTCATCACCTGGCAGATTATCAGCTCCCTGGTTTGTTATCTGTCTTCCCCCTCTAGAATGTGAGTTCCAAGAAAGCAGGGATCTTTATCCTTTTTGTTCACTGCTGAAGCAACAGGCTTTAGGACCATGTGTATAACACAATAAACATCTGTTTAACTAATTAACATCAATCCTCCTTTGATAAAGCACCAACTCATTACTCTGAAAATTAATAAATAATAGAAAAGCACTTGTCCTGCTTTTTCCGCCAAACTATTTTGGGATAACCAAACACTGAAGAGGGAATGTTCTTCTTTACAGAAGACTTCCAGCTACTAAAGGCAAAAGGAATGATGGAACCAGAAATGGACCTTACACAAGCCCTGATGAAATAATGCATCTGAGCAATAACCATCAACGGATGCTAAAACCTCGAGGTGAAAGGCTGACGGGGAATGCTGTGACGGAGTGAGGGGCTGACCACCCTGAGCCCCCACAACCAGCATCAGCACCAATCAAAGAGCTCACTGACGTGTGACAACAGGGAGGACACAGCCCCAGCTGGGAGACCCCATCCCTCCTCCAGAAAACACGAAACCTGAATCTAACTTCCATGTTACAGAAAATAAGGAGGAAAGGGGGCAAATTAAATGGCACAATGGGGAGGTGGTCAGCCAAATCAAAATGTGGAATATTCTACAGGACAACTGACCCAGTTTCTTTAATAAACAAATGGCATTAGAAACAAAAGGGGGAACAACAGCAGATAAAGAGAGATGTGGGAGGCATACAAGCCAATGTAACATGTGGACCTTATTGGGAGCCTGACTCAAACTGACCATCTGTCAAAAGAGGTTTTTAATATAGGAACTTTACATGTAAATTGAGTATTAGATACTATTAAGGATTTAGAGGGTTTTGCTGGTATAATTATTGTCAGGGGTGATACAGATGTGGTATTTTTTTTAAGTCCTTGTCTGTAGGAGAGGCACGAACTATTTAAGGTAAAATTACATAATAACGTAAATTCCTTTTCAAACATTTCAGAACAAGTCTTGAGGAAAGTAGTAGATAAAATCAAATTGGCAAGCGTTGACCACTGTTGCAGTTGGAGCTGGGAGATGGGTACATGGGAACTCATTACACAAATCTCTTCACTTTGATTGTTTGAAATTTTCCATTACACAAACACTTTTTAAATATAACTTCCTGTTTTATAGATGACCCTAATGAAGTAAGACAAAATTAAAAGTACCTAGAATAGTTTTGTGCTATTCTGGATGGAAGTCAAATACTAGAAGCAAAAGAGTTGGTCATTTCCTGACTGCAGATGCCCTCAAGTGCCTTGCCACCCCAGTTTAGAGAAAGCCCCCGCCCCCTACTTTTTACCCCGAGGCAAAGAAAGGCAAGGCATTCCTAGGACTTTTAAAGTCTCTCTTGCCAGCCCTGGCTAGTGTGGTTCAATGGATTGAGCACTGGCCTGTGGACCAAAGGGTTACTGGTTTGGTTCCTAGCAGGGCACATGCCTAGGTTGCAAGCCAGGTCCCTGACTGGGGGCATGACAGAGGCAACCACACATTGATGTTTCTCTCCCTCTCTTTCCCCTTCCCTTCCCTTCCCCTCTCCCTAAAAATAAATAAATAAAATCTCTATTTAAAAAATTATGAGTCAATATCCTGTGATATTGTCCTACAGTTTTGCAAAATGTTTATCATTGGGAGTAACTAGGTAAAGGGAACACAGGATCTCTCCGTATTATTTTTTATAACTTCATGAAAATCTACAATTATCTCAAAAAAAAATTCAATTTTAGAAAAAAAGTCTCTCTTGCCTGAGAGTGCTGGGAAGACTGGCCATTCATTTCTCTGGTTCCTGCGTACCTTTTCCATGTAAGGACACACACCTCTCATGTCTGCTTCCTTTCCTTGGACAACTCCCCCAGGCCTTCAGTGAGATGTTCTTGAACCACATCTAAATATATTATGTAATAAATCTGTGAACTCACCCTTTGATGTCTGCTGCTGACTCTAAGGAGGAAGGGGGCTAATGTTTACTGAATTCCAGGCCCATAAAAGGTAGGTATTACTGTCTCTGTTTTCTGTTTCCCAGATGAGGAAACTAAAGGGCTGAGAGAATGGGTAAGCCACCAGTTGTTAGAGAATTAGGCATAATAGCCAGGAGGAGTGCAGTGTTTACTTTGTATCAGGCACTATCCTAATGTAAATCCTTATTAGCTCATTTCATCCTCACTACTGCCCTACAAGGCAGGTACTACTATTACTCCCATTTTACTAATCAGGAAACGAAAGCACAGAAAGGTTAATAAGTAACTTGCATTAACCTTACAAGTAGCCAGAGCAGTTGTGGGGTGAGTAGGAGTGGATCCAGACAATGAGGAGAAGAGGCTCAGGCAGGAAAGAAAGGAGGTGCTCTCCTGGCAGAAGACAGGGGCACAAAAGTGGAGGCATGCACTGTCCACACAGAAGGCATCTCGTGAAGCCTAGTTTCAAGTGGAGGGATGTGTCATGAGTGGGGTTTCCATAAGCCCCAGTTTACCCAGGGCCAGCCTTTGTGTGCCTCTTGTCCCCACATAATTATTAATAGTGCTCCCCTTTCTTTCTCAAGTGCATCCTAGTTTGGATAATAAATTATGTAGTCACCTTGATTGTAATAAGCCCCTGTGGGGTAAGAAAAGCACATAATAGCCAAATAACACCTACTGAATAAAAAGTAAATGAATTCTTTTAGGGGGATGGGACCTTCTGGGAATGGAGAACTAACTAAGTAACAGTCTCCAAGGTTTCCTTGCCAACTCTTTTGAATTCTGTGACTCATAACCCTTTCCTAAGTACTCCTCTCAGATGGAAATGCCCACTCTCCCAACTCCCCTGGGTTATCCCACAACATCTCAGGGTTCAGTGGAAAAGTAGATCTGGGTGAGAGCCAAATACTGAAACACTCGCACTTTTCCTTTGTCACTCCTAAGTAAGAGATGTCCCTGGGACACATTGTCAATCCATCGTCTACCTCCTTCATATCAAACCCTGCTCTCGCTTAGACAGATGCCAGTCTCCTGTCTTCAACTACCCCTGCCTCTCAGAAATTAGTGTTTCCTGATAAATCCCTCTCCGCTGGACAGGCTGACTAGTCCCCGTCCCCCACTCCCTTACCCCACCCCATATCCTGTCTCCATAGACAAGGTTCATCAGGGCACGTCTGTTCTGGTTTACCCCTCTCTTGGTATATTGTACTAATTAACTCCAATCCCTGATTTGTGTTTCAACTCCTTACTGTGATGTTAAAATAACCCCACTTCCCTAATTCTCTCACACTATTCTGGCCTATGGCTAGGAAAGATTAGCTGTCTTTCCAGGGTCAAAGATAAAGATAGAAGACAGCTTTGTACCTTCAAGTCATATTCCCAGCTTCTCCCGGGATCTTCATTTTTTTCTAAGGCACAGTTGGTAGGATATTTGGACATCTATGTTAATGCTTGCATTTTAAGCTCTTTGGAAGAAAAGCATGACAAAATTGTGATATTTTATTATCATCATTAATAATATTAATTTTTAAAGCTAAGGTAATTTGGTCTTGATTCATTGCAGCCACATGGTGCTTCTGGACAAGAACATTATTGCTTAATTATTGCTCCTGGCGATGTGACTGGAGTCTGGAGACGCTGCCTTTTTAATTGACCTTAGAGCAGGACACAGCCTCTGGCTCAGACGACAAGAGCAGAGATCAGCATCCCTTTGGCTCTTGCAGACCACCTGTTGCTGCAGTGATAACTGGCTTTCCTTTCCTGGGCTCAAGTTCACATTTGCTTCAGGTCCTCTGCACGGCTAGGTGCGCCGAGTTACAATGCATTGCTAGGGTGGCAGAAGCTGCCATAACAACTAACCCCCAACATCTAAGTGGATTACCACAACAAAGGGTGATCTCTTGCTCACAGTCCAAAGCACAAATGGTTCTGGGGAAGCTTTCCTCCACACCTGGATTCACAGACCAGGCTCTGCACTCCTCTCAGTGCACTGTGGCCATTGGCACGCTGGTCTTCCCATGTCAGGGCCATTGCCGTTGCTATTGCCGATGCTGATAACAACCTTTTCCCCAGCCCTTTAGAGTGGGGCTCCTCACATGTCAAAGCCCGAACAGCATTACTTCAGGGAGGCCTTCCCCTGCTGCCATGTCAAAATAGCCACATTCCCCTGGCATGCCCCATCTCATGACCTTACTTTCTTCAAAGGACTTACCAGTGTTTGAAGTAGTCTTACTTACGTAGTGGTATACTTCATTTATATTAGTCTCCCCCTGTAGAATGTCAGTGTGGTCTCTAATAATTTTCCTCTGCATGTTCATCACTTACAACCTCTGAGAGGCATCAAAAACATTTGCGAAGAAAAGGAGCAAAAGAAGGAGGGGTAGAAAGAAGAGTCAGAGGTTGTTCATGATGTACCAAAGGTCACTTATCCAGGAAGAGGCAGATCCTGGACAGCAGAGTCCTGTCAGTCTGGGCTTTTCTACTATACTCCTCTTGGTAAACTTCTCAGGCGGAGACTCATTGCTTCATACCACAGGAAGAAGAACATGCCTTCTGGGCTTGTCTCTTCCACTTGGTGATGGTGCGCGGTAAACCACACCCACTTTCTTCTCAGCCTCCCATTTGCCAATTGGCTGGAGTGGGGGACTCACAGGAACAAAGGGCACAGAGGCCAACTTCCTCAGTCCCAAGAAAATTTCTCTCCCATCAAACACACCTTTGACTCTGGCCAAACAGCTACAGAATTTATTACCCTGACAGGTCATGCTGCTCCTGCCCTACCAATAATGTCAATTAGCTTTCCAGATCCATGTCCACCTCACCGACCTGGGTATACCTCAGGGGAATGGTGGTCTCAGTAACCCAGCCAAGCATTTTAATCGCACCCTATAAACTGGTCCCCCTCAGAAGCCCCTGCAGGACTGGCAAGCTCTCTCAACTTCAAAGGCCTAAAGCACTTCCAACCATGTTCCTTTGTGTTCTGCCATTCATCTACCTCCAAACGGCCCATTTTATTATGCCTTTTCGAACTCAGGCTCACACACTGTTTCTCTCCTGTTCCTGTTCCTGATGGTGGAAGGGAGGAAGCAAAAGCAAGGCAGCAGAAAAGAGCGCGCTCCTCTTCCTCTCCTCCACCAGCTCACCGTCTCTTAGGCACACGCCGCATTCCCCAGGGAGTAGGAACTAGGCGTCTTCTACCTCAGCTCCATAACTCTGAAGTTGGAACATAATGTCTTTAAGATGGTGACTCACTAGAGCAGTGAAAAATGACTAATTATTTTGATCTTCTTGAAGCCACTTGCCTCATTAGTGGATGCTCTCCATCCTGGGCCAGGACCCAGTACCGCAGTCAAACTTGGCTGGCTCCACCATACATGAAATGGCAGGACAGGGGGCCCCCTCTCCTCTCCTTAGGTCATACGTCAGCTCACCTCTCTCTCCTGTTTGAAATGGACTTTCCCCTCTAAACATGAGTGTCTAACCTAAATCACAGCAGGTTAAGTCAAAGCAGAAGGCTGATCCTCATATTGGGGAAAAAAAAAACACCTCCTTCCTCACAGTCCTGATCATGTTGAAGCTGTATGAAAAAGAATGAGACAAAGCAAAACTTCCACTCTCCAAAAATGCAAAGAATCCTTTAATGACTCACTACTGACAGGTTTAAACCAGGGCTGAGACTCACAGATCTAACTGTCAGCCAAGGCTAGGCCTGGAATTTTCATTTTCTAAGTATCTGATACATGCCAAACACCGGGCTAAGTGATGGGGATGAAAGAATGGTGGGGAGGGAGGGGAGCATAGAGTCTGCTAAAGTTCCAACAGGAGACTTCCTATTTCATGCTCTTTTGTATCACTCTCAACCCCCTGAAAGTCACCCCTACCTCCCATTCCTGCCATCCCCAGTTCCCAGATGTAACATCATAATTAAGTCAACATGCTTCCTCCCTCAACTCCTTCCAATATGACGGATGCTATAAATAAAAGACCTTTGGAGGCAATGCCTTAAACCATAATGACCCAGAGGGTAATCCATGATGTTATGAGTTATACCAATGGCAGAAAGTTCAGGGACAGAGGCAAGGAAGTAGGAGACAAATTTGGAGCAGGCCTTGTAACACTTTCCAATAATAGACGGGAGTCCAAGCAAAGGCCTGGTTACCCCAGAACCAATGAAACAGAAGCTGGAAAAATGTTAAGTGAGACCTAACTTGAACACCCTCCGACACAAGCACATTTTCCCACTTCCTGGTATTTTCACCAAATTTAATTCAGCAACCCCAATGTGATAGATGAGAGAGAACCACTACAGAAAGGTCCATGGCATTTACAAGTTCATTTTGTGGAGCACCAAGCCAAGAAGCCAAGGAGAAGCCATGAGCAGGTACTTGAACTAGGGCCTCCCTGAAGGCAAAGAGTGTATCTTAATTGCTGGAATATTCCCAGGGCCAGCCCAGGTGCCTAGTAAGTATGTGCCGTGGTGTTCTCGTACACTCAGAAGCCATGTAAGACAATATCACTTAGTCAACTTTGAGTGAAATGGCATTCAGGAAAATGAAAAGCCAGGAAGGTAATTCACTAGTCACCACACTAGGCCTTGCGATCCCAGGAGGAAGCCTTGTTTATAGTTACATATGAGCAGCATAGGCAGGAATCATGCTGATGCTTCTGTAACTCCAAAAAACCTGATGTTTTATGAACTGAACCTAGGATTAATTTGCCAAGGGTGGTACATTCATCTAACTTTAAGCAGTAAGAGGCCTGGGGTCCTACTGACTAAAAATGTGCCATGCTGAAAGCAAACTACTGAACTCCAGACCGCCCTCCTGAGCAAGGACAGATGATGCTTTTCAGCACGTCATCCTCAATCTCTGACACAAAGGAGCGCTCTGCTCTCCAGGAAGCCTTCTAGAAGGTGTGGGGCATCCTGAGGCTCAGGCCAACTCATCTTCCTATTGATTGGGAACCGGAAAGTGTGAAATCAACATGCCATCCCGTTGCCATCAGCATCTCCTGAACCTCTCATGGGATTATATCAGAATTTCTTTCCACCCCTCCCAATTTGGATGCCCCCACATCAATGGGTTCCTGATAGGACTATCTTGTTTCTTTGAAGAATGAAAATAAAAATCACATCCAGATTAATAATAAACCATTTAAGATCACACAGAACAACCAAATACCTATTATAATACAGGAGGTCTGAAGGGAGAGCCAGAGAAATTAAAAGGGTATTAATTACTTACAGTGCATTCATGTGTGTTGTTTTGTGCCCCCATTACCTTAATCTATTCATAAACCATAGAAGATCACCAACTATATTTTCCCCAATGGCATCATTCAAAGCCTGGAAGCCTGGTCTGTGTACAATGCTCTGCAA
Organism: Noctilio leporinus; assembly: GCA_004026585.1. Taxonomy (NCBI): domain Eukaryota; kingdom Metazoa; phylum Chordata; class Mammalia; order Chiroptera; family Noctilionidae; genus Noctilio; species Noctilio leporinus. The sequence continues at coordinate 104,922 of PVIW01005149.1, forward strand.
AACACACATGTACAGGAACTCCCAGCTCCAATAAGACCAGTGAGGGCACTGATGGGAAGACCATAATACTAGAGCTATAAGAAACAATGACCAGCTTACAGAAGAGAAAGATGAACTCTGTTTTACCCATCAGTCTCCCATCTTCCTACTTCTTCTGGTCCATCCCTATACAGATGTTAAGCAATGTTTCTCATACACAATTCTGATCATTTTATTCTTTTGATTAAAATTCTTCATCACAATCTTCAGGATAAAGTTCAAATCCCTTAGTAGCTCTTAGTGATCTGGCCTCCACCTTTCTCTAAGCTGTGTGTCTTTTCAATATCCTGCAATACACATGGATATACACACGCACAAACACATAAACACACACTCCCACCCCTCCAACTATAATGAACGACCTGAAATTCCTGAATCATCTGCTGTGGATGTTTTGCTTCCAATAACCCTAAGTAGCTTATATTGAACAAATCCTATGTTCATAACTATAACCTAATAGAAAATTTAAAAGAACTATCTATCACCCAAAAGGTAGAAGAAACTGGGAGAAGTGAGTATTAAATGAGTTTTCTGGGTTTTGCAACTTTTTGCTTGAGAGTAAGCCCCAATCAGCACCCTACAGAATAACTGTAAATTAGATAGAAATGTGGTAAATCAGAAGACAGAGTTTGCAGCATCTGGAAAATAAAAGGAGAAATAATGAAAGGGAGAATGCCTCAGAAAGGACCTCCAAATTCTGCATATAAACTCCATTCAAATCTCTAGATCACTCCTGCACTACACTTGCATGGGACAGTTTCCAAGCACCACTCCAACTAAGATTAATAGACCCAATCGGACACTTCACCTTTCACCCACCACATAAGAGATGAAGTTTGGTGTTTGAGTTCAGTCAAATTATATGCCTCCTAAAACAAAAAATTAATACTCTTCAGAGGAACATAATAGAACCCATAGGCTCTACATTAGATTATCAACAATGTCCAAAACACAATCCAAAATTACTAGGCACATGACAATGTAGTTCATACTTAAGAGCATAGACAATCAATGGAGACTGCCACGGAGACAACTCAGATGTTGGAATTAGCAGACAAGAATTTGTCACACATGGTGCAGCCCTCCATGCCTTGCAGATGCAGCAACTTTTGCCTGGAACGCTCTTCTCTCCTTGCTAGCCATCTCTTACTCATCGAATTTCAGGTATCAACTACTCCAAGATGCCTCCCTAGTACATCACATTCCTCCTGATCACTCAGGAACTTATGGTCTAATTGTCTGGGTACTTGCCTGCCTCCTCCTTCAGCTTTCTTCAGATAAGGGAGTGGATCATTTTTACCTATAGCAATGATGTGCAGCACAGGTTTTATGGTAAATGTGGACTGAATGAAGCAAAGAATAAAATAACTAAGAGTGACATAAAAGTGTGAGTATTACTGACCCACGGGCAGCACCTTTATACCATGCTCACACTCTTGAAATCGCATGAATCCTTTTCCTCTTACAGTGTCTGTGTACGTTATTTCCATGGCAAGGAGGATGCAGATATCATACTTAAGTACAGATGTGTGTGTACATTCTGCATGTTTCCAAGCTTGGAAGCCATCTAGACACTTTTTTCACTGATCTCCACTTTTCCCAACATCAAATTTTTCCCTGCTTCATATCAATTCCCAACATGCCTACCAACATGCCCTTCTACTAGTTAATGCAGTTTCAACAACTTCATGGAGTGCCTTCTATAATGCCAGGCAGGCATAGTGCTAAGCATTTACCAAATACTAACTCATTTAATTATCCTAACCACTCTATAAGTAAGGGAGTCATTATTATTATTGCCTTTTACATGTGACAAAACTGAGGTTATTTACAAGGTTAGTCATTGGCATGTTCCCTTGCCCACCACACAAAACAAAGAGGCTTTGAGAGAAACAAAGTCCCCACCACCACCACCACCACCACCACCTCCCCATTTTGATACTCCTTAAGATTTCACTTCTAATTTAAAGAGGCATTTCTGGATGAGGATGGTATGTCTACCCATCATGAAAATCCCAAAAATCATCTGAATTGGTTGGCCAACCTAAAGATAACCTGAGCACATGCTGCCTTCCCATTCTGTTTGCATTTTTCTTGCCTTTCAAAGCAGTTGAGTGAAAATTCCAAATGCCAAGTACTGGGTGTGGAGGCATCTTTCTGCTCCTGACTGGGGCTGGTGAGGAGGGGCAACAAGCTGGAGGAATATGGGGGGACATGGAACAAAAATCCACCATCCCAAAGGCATAGAATATCTGCTGGACCTATTGGGATTGGGAAAAAGTTAGAGAGGGCTGATGTAAAATACAATAGCTCACCAGAGATCATCAGTCTCTGAGAAATCACTGGACCATTAATGGGATTAATATACAGGAAACACTTGGAAGCTGTACCCTGCCCTGTTTTATCTAAAGCTATTTCTTCACTAGCCACAGATCTTCTGCAATGTATACTGCCCCATTATTTCTTTTTGCCCTCTGAGTATTTATTAAAATTTGACTTTCGGGTCCTGACTGGTATGGCTCAGCAGATTGGGCATCATCCCACAAACGAAAAGGTTGCTGGTTCAATTCCCAGTCAGAGCACATGCCTGAGTTGCAGGCCAGGGATCCGGATGAGAGTGCACAAGAGGCAACCATTGATGTCCCTCTCACACATGGATGTTTCTCTCCCTCTCTTTTTCCCTCCCTTCCCCTCTGTAAAGAGAGAGAAAAAGAAAGGAAGGAAGGAAGGAAAAAAGGAAGGAAGGAAGGAAGAAAATTTGGCTTCCAGTTCTTTTAATTCTGGAGTTCTTTCTGACTCTAAGGGTCAATGTTGAAACTCAGTTAAACAGAAATTATCAGGATAAGACATGTGAGATCTGGAAATGCTAGCTCACCCACCACTGATGAAAAGATGTTATTTTGGTCAAGCACTTGTTTCTATTTCTTAAAGACTTGTATGCTGGAAACCTTTACAAATACTTGCACTTCAGGCTGATACTCCCTTCTCCTCGGCTCCACATACAGACATGTTTGCACTCTGGCCAAAGTTACTGCAAAGGGAACACTCCCTCGGCATACATTTGTTTCAAGTGAACAGAAAAGGACCATTTTCTCTCTTCGTTAGTACTCTCCAAAGCCAGGTTATGTTCTTCATGTCATCATGTCATTCTCGCAATTGGTGAGACTGAGATACCTGGGGTTTGTAAGTGAGCTTCCCAGCATCCCAGAGCAAGGAAGTTAGAAAATTTTGATTTAGACACAGTCATTTTTTTTTAGTCTCCATTGCTTAGCTTACTGAGCCTCCCTCCAACTTTAATACTTCAGAAGCTTCCGTTACTTAAACGCAGAGCAGCTGGGGTGTGGGGGGCAGGTCTTTTGCTTTTGGTAGTTCAGGGAAAATTGGAGAGTCTCTCCTTCGCAAAGCATCTCGAAAATGAAGTGTCTTACTAAAACACTTCCTTATAATTGAATTTGTTCCACTTTTCACAATTTTGTTAAAAAGGAAAGGTTTACACTTGATTTATTGTCACTAGCAGGAAGTAAGGGTAGTCTGTTTGAATCACTCACCAGAAATATGAGACTCCAGAAAGTCAACCCATGTTTTTCTCTCTCCCAATTCCATAAATTATGGAACTCTATTCAAATGCTATCATGTGCATAATTAGTGCTGCTAGTGTTCTTAGTTGAACTGAAATGACTTTCTTCAAATCATTACACTGGTTATCAAAATGTATACAACCAAGAGTTTACATATCAGAAAATGCTCATGGAATCCTTAGAAGGCATATCCTTCTGCTTCCCAATTACAATAACAATTACTGCCACTACCATGCTACACTGTGTATGCACCATAATGCTATACCTCGCTTATCCTTGATTATCTAGTGAAACTGGTACTATTCATTCCATATTTCTGATGATAATAGGGGAGTTTAATGAAGTAAGTTGCTCAGGATCACACAACTCATAAGCAGTGGGGCTAGAATTTAAAGCCAGGTTTGCTGACTCCAAGTCCCTGCTTCTAAACATAATTGATATTTTCTCATTCTCCCCTGTGACCTTCCTCTGAGACGTGAAGATAAGTTGTTTTTTTTTTAAGTTACATATAGCCAAATCATAGGTGCAGTTGATAAGCCAAAGATAGCAGTTAACAGGTTGCAACGTGGGGAAGGCACACACAGATTAAACAATGAGAATCTCTCTTGATTCATCTATAATTAGTCCTAGAACTTTAGAAATGGGATGGATCTTAGGAATCACCCAGTTTAATCCTTTCATTTTACAGATAAGGACTGAAACCAGAAATGTGAAGGGCTTTGTTATAAGTGACAAAACCAGGTCTTTGGAGCTGAGATCTCTACTTTTTCTATAACCCTCAGTGTGTTTCAGCAAATGAATTTGTCAGCACTTTCTTATGCCTGGCACCTTCAGACATTCTGAGAGAGGAAAGACAAAGTAGACCCAGTGTATGGCCTAAAGAATACGGAGTCTGTATAACTGAGCACAGAGCAATCGGAAAACAGGAATATTTAATAAACCAGCAACTTGGATGACAAACAACAGGGTCCCACGTATTCTGGAATGATGACTCTCCATGGAAGATGCAGGTCTTGTGGGCAAGTATGATTGAGAAAGATAAAGAGGGAAGAGGGACATTGCAGGCCCTGATGAAAAAAGGAGAAACTGAGTAGCCTGGTGAAATATGCATGATAGTAGACAACTTGGTTTTCCAATTACTCAAACAAACCTGAAGACAAAGATGCTACTTTTGATTTCTGCTACACACAGTGATATGAATAATTTACTATAGCAGATTACAGGCCTGCGCCTGAGAAGCCAGCTCGCCTGCAGGTGGCTCCAGTTATGTTTGAGATCAGCCACTAACAGCTTTGCTTTGTACTAGATCCATGACCCTGACAAGCCATCATCATCACTGGAATGAATGCCTCAGAAGCCAAGGGAAATGCATGGAGCTGCCAGAGTCATTGCAACATCCATCCGAAATCCAGGGGGAGTGGGGAGAAGGGACTGACTCAGCAATGGTGACCTCACTTGCCAAATTCTTCTGGCACCTGGACCAGACTCGAAGACATTTCTGGATCCCATTTTTCTGTAAACTTTCACCACAAACTGAAAGCCATTTTTCTTTAGCCTCTTAGAAAACAGAATGGCTGTGCATGATGCCTCCCATCGGAAGGTAAAAAGAAAAGTGACCAGTCTGGTTATAAGACCATGGGCAACAGTGTGGACGAGGCGCTATGGATTACAGAAAGGAGCCTGGGACGTAGCATCCGGGGACTTATGTCCCCTTCGCCATAATTTTTCTGTATGAAACTGGTAATGGTGCTCAAGTCATTTCAACATCAGTGTCCTTATCTTTAAAGTGAGTATACTCATGCCACCTACCTCACAAAGTTGTGAGGAGGTTCAGACAACGTATAAGGAAATTCACCGTAAATGCTAAAGCATGATACAAATTTCAATGGTCATATTTTTAAACAGCAAAGGCATATTCATGGGTTTGCCAGGTGCATGGGCAAATGACAGACAGAAATTATTCCAGTTTAAATAAAGATGCACAAGAAGGCCACTTGCTTTGTGTTCTCAGCGGTCCACAAAAACACACTGATACATAAATCTTCACCTCAGCAAAGTTCTGGGTTCACATGCAGCATGGACATCAACTCTGGGAATGGCAAAACCGCTATTAATAAATTACCCTTTGGGAAGTCCCTCCCATGCCAGGCGGTATGCTAGGGGTTCTAGATTCATCATCTGTAACTCTCTTCATAAGGAAGGTAATGTCTCCCTGTCCCGTCCTCTCTTTACTACTCTGCTATTAATTCAGAGCACTTGCAACTCTCCATTCAATTTCTAGTTCTCCTTATAGAGTAGCAGCTATTCTAATTAGTTATGCCCAGGGATATGCAATGGGCAGGGTTACTGTACATCAAAAGCACATCTTCCTTATTCATTCATTTTTGTGGGTGAAAAACAATGGACCATTTCCCTCTGTGAACTTTTCTTGTTCATTTCCTCCAACCGTCTTTTGCATTCCCAGCCTCCATGGGGACAGCAAACTGAGTGGAGGCTGGTCTCTGTCAAGGTGAAATCATTACCCTCACCCTGGCTGGACAAATGAGCCACGACCTCCCGCTCAGTGTCAGCTAGTCTGGACCTGGGGAGGGATCAAGGGGCCTCAATGGGAGGGTGATCAGGTGCTGGCCGAGTATTTCAAGAAAGCAGTCATGTCTCTCATTTGGATGTTGTTCTTGGTAAGATCCTCTCTAAGAGAGCCCAGGAAGCGGAAAGAGTGAATCGGAGGATCTGAACCAAAACTGACCCCCTGAACCCCAATGCTCACAACAAACCTGCAAAATAGGCATTTTACAGATGAAACAACCTGGGCTTATTGTTCACAACCTTACAATCTCATAGGAAACACAAAATTTGAACACATCATAACAGAAAATAATTAAGTACCAAAGTCAGTGACAACCATTCTAAGTGAACAGGAGGTCAGGGTGTATTTATCAAGTGACTCTGCTTCCAAACATCTTTCCTTTCAACAAAGCAAAACTGAGGTCCCCCAAACCATGCCCACCCCCTTAGTCACCAACAAGGTAAATGGGCTGGCAGAGTTTCATGTACAATCCCCAGCTTGGCTTTCTTCAGTCTGGGCTCAGAAGCCAGGCCCGTAGGAGGCCAGGGCATGCCGCTGTTTGCCAACAGCATCCTGGCACATTCTCCACTCACACCTCCATTCTCCCATGGGGAGCACTTTGGCTGTGCCCCAGAAAGTGCAAGTGACTTCTACAAGGCAAGAAAGTAGGCCATGATCTCCATCATTTCTCATGGTTTGAGGCTCCTGTTCCCTCTGGATCCATCTGCCTTTTGGAGCATTTATCTCTGCTGCCACGAGGCTGTGTGATGGCATCTAAACTGTGGGGGCAGAGAGCAAGCTGGACAACAGCACCAGCCTTCAGGCCCATCCTCAGCAAAGTGCTGATGCAGGTCAACATGCCTGATCTTTGGTGGCCTCACAACAATCCTTGCACCCGCTCCTCTGCCCCCAGCCCAGCTCCCAACAAACCCGTAGGAATGGGTAAGCTAGACTTCAGTGCCCTCATCTCTTCAGTCCCAAAGACCCCTTGCACATTCCACCACATCAACACACCCTTTGGCAAAGGTTTACCAACCAACTATATTTGTAATTATTGCCTCCTCCAGCCATTTTTATATTTGTCAAAGATAGCTGGCTACTAACCGGAGCATTTCATCAGCATGGGAAAACTAAAGTTACCACACAAGTCAATACCCTTTCAACTAAGAGCAAAAAGCCTTGACATTTTAGTTACTCTTTATAGCCTCATCTTGAATAAATGGGTAGTTCCCATTAGGTGTTTTGAAATATTAAAAAGCACTCTTTAGCCCCCATTATGCCTTTTATGAGGTGCTGGAGTAAGGCGCTCCAGGTTGGAAATTACCATAATAATGGTTCATAGCATTTTTCTTTTTAGAGGCATTTGTGATTTGTTTAAACTCCAAATATACTTTACGACTCAAAGTATTAAATTTCAAATAATAAGATTTCAGGTAGCAGAGGTTTAAATATTGGGGCATCCGCAGGGCTGAAGCAGAGCCTCCCTGATGGCCCCATTCTGCCAAAGCTAAGGGGTGCTCTGGAGATGCAGTAAGATGGATACCTGGTTCACCTTGAGGAGGAGAGGTGGAGAGAAGAAACACACATATTCAAGCCACCACGGTCATCCATCTATCGAGTGCTCGCTATGAGTCAGGCACTAGGTCCCCTAGGAACTGTGGCTATGGCGCACCTCTTCCCTTTAGAAGAAAAAGCAAAGTGTCACCCCTGACAACCTACCATCCAAGAGCATGAAAAATGCATAACTGAGGCTGCATAGGAGCCACAGCCACAGCCAGCAGAAATCTAGGGAAAGAGAGTCTGGGACAGGTAGTCAATACATCTGTAAACTTAGGGTCCCAGCAGCAAGATCCGGAACAGGAGCAATGAATAGGGGTAATGAAACCAGGAAACTGCCTCAATCCCTAGCACCTAACAGATGCTCAAAAAAAGATCTGTTGAACAGAACCAAGTATATGAATACAAGGAATAGGCCTTCAGTGGTCAGGGGGAACGGGGTTGGGGGGAGGGGGAAGGCAGAGGCAAAGAAGGGGAGCAGCTTAGACAAGAACCTAGTATAAAGGAACCATGGACATGGACAACAGGTGGGATTGACTTTGGGGGGAATGGGTGGGTGGGGAGGGGGACAGAGGGGAGCAAAAAGGGGATGGATGTAATACAACAACAATAAAATT
>PVIW01005150.1:0-74764 GCA_004026585.1 Noctilio leporinus
AATTAAAAAAAAAAAAGAAAAATCATATTAAAACCTAAAAAAAAAACAATAAATAAATAAATAATAAATAAAAATAAATTAAAAAAATAAAAAAAAGAAGTAATGCATATGAAGGACCACAGCCTAAAGAGGGGCTTCGATGTTTATTGTTTCTTAGAAAAAGCACTTCTTGATGAATGCTAGAGCCCAAGAAGAAGCCCAAAAAGCAGACCAGGAAGAAACCAAAGCCAAGCAGAGAGCAGCACATGTGCAGAGATCCAGAGGTCACCATGGTAGAAGGTGCTGCCAAGTAGGTTGGCAGAGGCCTAAAGGCCAAATCAAGGTGCTGGGACTTGATTCTGAGGCACTGAGAGTCATAGCAGGTTTCTGAGCAGGGGAGGGACAGGATCAATGTGTGGGCTGGGAAGATGTAGCCTTCTGGCCACAGTGCACAAAAGGAGTTGGAGATTCTGAAAGGATGAAGACTAGTGAAGAGGCACAATAATCAACAGTCGTGAGCCAGGGAGCACTGGTTGCTGGACCACAAGCTCTCCCAATTCCACAGGTAGAATTGTGGAATTGGGGGAGCTATAAGGTTCTGGTTGTTAAGATTCTGAGTCCAAGATCTGATGACATGTATGAGAGGATGCTAAGGTTCAGGGAAAGGTGGAGATTTCAGGGCTCTGGAGTTCCAAGATTCTGAGCCTTGGTACTGCTCTAAACAGGGTCCCTGGTCTGTGCCAGCTAATGCAAGCCTGGAGTCGCAGGCACCATCCATTAGCACCTCCCCACCTGGTCCCACTTTATGGACCAGCTGGAGGATGGGCTCCTGGTACCCCTCCACCCCCATGGTAAGGAACTGATCCCAAAGGGTGGGGGTGTGCAGGGCAAGGGGGTGGGAGGGAGGTGGGGACTAACAAGGTAGTTTGGAAAGACCAAACCCACATTCCAGGGCAACTGGCTGGGGCAGAGGCGGATGTCAGGAGAAGGCAGGGAGATGCAAGTCCCGCCCAAGAGCAGACTTCTAATCCGTGGCTACCCTGCGTGAGTGGCAGCTGAGACAGCGGGGACCCCAGATCCATGGGGCGCACACGCGACGCCATCCTGGAGGCCCTGGAGAACCTGAGCGCCGATGAGTTCAAGAAGTTCAAGCTGAAGCTGCTTTCAGTGCCCCTGCGCGATGGCTACAGACGCATCCCGCGAGGGCCACTGCAGTCCATGGACGCGATGGATCTCACCGACAAGCTCGTCAGCTACTATCTGGAGGCTTACAGCGCGGAGCTCACTGCCCTCGTGCTGCGGGACATGGGCATGCTGGAGACCGCGGAGCTGCTGCAGAAGATGACAGGCACAGGTAGAAACCCCTCCACTCCCTCCAGGATCTGTAACGTCCCCCAGGATCCCCTCTCTTACACCCAATTTGAACATTTGCCCCTTGAGTTCTTTCACTTCCTGTTCCTCCTTCCCTCCATCAAGAGTCCTGCTGGGATGGGAGCCGCCACCCCCACCCCCGCACTTGGTCTTGACTGGCTTCCTGACCAAAGGGTCCAGGACCGCTCCCTCCCAGGGACTCCTCCAGACCGCCCCCCCCCCTGCCCCACCATAGAGCCTGGAGAAGATAGAAAGGGGTGGGGGGGACAAAAAAACAAAACACATTCTCTTACAGGAGCCACAGCCGTGCCAGCAGAGACCAAGACCCCTACCCAGATGGCAGCCTCCCCAGGTGAGGCCTTTATCCCAAACTCGCCCATCTAGGCGCCTCACCAGCAACCACACACCACACCCCTGCACATCCTGTCTGTCCCCTGCCAGGAGGACTAGGAGAACAAGGCTGAGCCAACCCTTCCCATCCACCTACCCACACCTCCTTGGGCCCAGCCCAGTCAGGAGTAAAAGGGAGTCCAAGTTATACTCATCCTACTGTATTTGGTGCCCTGGTTGGGGTGCCTGCCTTGAGCCCCACCCTCTTAGGGGTGCATTCAGAGCAATTTCTGAAGAAAGCAGTGTTCAGCTGGAACAGGCTCCAGCACTCACCACCATGGGTGCCAGCTCATCTGCTCTGTTCCCTCCCACCCCCAGGACTGCACTTTGTGGACCATCACCGGGCAGCCCTCATTGCACAGGTCACAGATGTGGACGGGGTGCTGGATGCTCTGTACGGGAAGGTCCTGGCAGAGGGTCAATACCAGGCCATTCGGGCGGAGGCCACCAATCCACTGAAGATGCGGAAGCTCTATAGCTTCGCGCCAGCCTGGGACCAGACCTGCAAAGATCTGCTCCTTCAGGCCCTGAGGGACACTCAACCCTACTTGGTGGTCGACCTGGAAAAGAGGAGCTGAGGCAGCAGCTGGAACTACCAGGGGTTGGATGTGCTGAATGAATTTTTAAAAATACACGAAATATAAAAAACCAATGTGTACTTGTGTGTGTATGTGTATGTGTGTGTGTGTGTGTGTGTGTGTATGTGTTTTCCTACTTCCAGCCTGGAAATGCTACCAAAAAGCAATTTGGGACCCCACTGCCTGCCACCACCCTCTAGAGAAAATTCCCTAGGCCAAGGTTTGGTGACAAAGGTTAAGAGTCTTTGTTCAAAAGCAGTTACTTAAGCCCATCAAATCACAGCTTTAATCACTTAAGTCTATCAATTTAGGCGAAACTCTACCTGAGTTCTCCTATTCTTTCCCTGTTAGTTTCTGTGGGGTTAGTTCACAAACTAAAACAACATAATACACAAAAGCTACACAATTTTAGAAGAATGGCAAGCTTCTGCCCCAGAGTCTGTTCCCCTAGAACACCCGAAGAATAAACCTGCCACCTTCTGCCAGGCCAGCCTGATCCTAGGCTGTGCCTGGAGTTCCTTCCCATCCCAAATACTCTCCATTGGCAAGTGCAGGCAGCTGCAGCACCATCATCCAGGCAGCCTCCAGGAAGAAGAGCCTGAAAACCAGAGCACCTGAGGGAGAGCCAGTTCCTGAGCCCCAGAGCCAGTTCCCTTTTTATTCCCATTGGCTCTGGAGGGCTTCAGCCTCTCAGCCAACCCTGTCCTAGACCGCTCTCCATTGCCTCTGCAAACTCCTCCCTCAGCCCCTCCTACTTCTTCCCAGTGATCTTAATCAGATTTCTCTGTATCAGAAGCACAAGCAGAGCTAAGCAACTATCCAAAACGCCACAGAGGCTCAGGTAAAATTCTACTCCACTTGCCTTTCCTGGGCAGTAGGCTCCCAAACACTTCACCTTTCCTGCCTCAGTCAGTCAGCATGGTGGATATTCCTTCACCAGTCACCAATTAGAAGCATTGGTCCTAGTAGCCAAGAGTTGAAAACAGTGTTCATCAATAGTTATTTCCAACAGTGGAATGCTAAACAACAAAAATGAATAATTATAGCCATGTGCAACTAGAGGGATAAACCTTGAAAGCATTGTAGCACAAAAGATTCAAGGGAGAAATTCTATAAGGTCTAAAGTCCAGCAAAAATGACAGTATATAGTTTTGAAATCTATATATATATATATATGAGAAATCTATATACTCGTAGATGAGAAACTGTAAAGATATACGAGAAATTATCACAAATGTCAGAATAGTTTTATAGCCCCAGAAAAGAAGAAGCAGTTGTGAAGTGTTCTGTGGGGTACATTTATTGCCCTAGGTTATAGGGATATTGCCTTTTAATTATGCTTTAAAATGGGCATATGCTGCTATAAGTACTTTTTTGCATATATAGGACATTTAAAATTTTTATCATTTATTTATTAATGCTCACCCTAGGGTTTAAATGTTTTATTTTAGAAAGAGGGAAGGGAGAGAAAATGAGGGAGAGAAACACTGATATGAGAGAGAAACATTGATTGGTTGCCTCCCATACATGCCCCAACTGGAGATTGAACCCACAACCTTCTGGTGTACAGGATGATACTCCAACCAACTGAGCCACCTAGCCAGGGCAGGACATTTTTTAAATACTGGGAAAGATAGATAGGAAGGTATCTAGTACAGTACCTGGCACACTGTAGATATTTAATAAATATTTGCAAAATGAATGAAATGACCTATTGCTGTAGCAGACCTTTGGTCAAACAGTCAGTGGCAGAATCAGGATGGCCCTGAGGTTGCTGCTCAGAGCCTGCATCAGAAGCTTGGTGAAAATGAAATCTAAGCAGTAAAACTTTACCATGCTAAGCACAAAGAGCAAATGTTCTCAAGTTCTTACCAGAGATGTGTAAGGATTGGTGTCCAGGTGAGTTCCTGCCAGGTGTCAGGAACCCTCAAAGTGTGGAGGAGAGCAGTTACTAAACCTCTTATTGCCCAACCACATGATCCTGAAATTCCAGTCCAGTTACTTTTTACAGGGTTACAGAGACATCCACATCATCTAGACCTAACACCTGAGGTGTTAGCAATTCCTTAACCCACCATCGGTGGCTTCTTCACCTTGTCCACACATTAGAATGACCCGACACTCTCCCTGGCTAGTCCTCTTGGGCTAATGACCCATTAGTAGGTGTAGCACAGGAGCCCTAAACCTGGGAGCTGCTTAAGTGTTCATGATATTCTGGAAAAATCCACCTGGTGGACTAACCGATGTGGACATGCCATTTATTACCCACATACAGGGGAGTGCAGCAATGTCAGCAGGCTGGTGCGGGAGAGACCACATCTCCCCCAGTGCGAGGCTCATTGTAAGGGTGCCCAGACAAAGGCAGCACAAGCCCATGTTGCACAAACCTACTTGTGGCCAGGAGCTACATTACATCAGTGTGTACGTGCAGAAAGAAAAGGTCAAGAAGCAGTCACAGGACAAGAAGCCACTCCCAAAAGGAGATAAGGAGAGAGTTACAATTCATTCCCAAAATAATACACATTCCTCTGGCCAGGGGCCTTCTGGCCAGCCCTCATCACAAGTGGTAGGAGAGCCATGTATTATTGACTGAGCACTGGGCATGGATAGCTGCAGGCCAGGGAAGGACTGAACCTAATGAGATCACTAGGTTCCACAATCTCCTGATGGCCTCTCTGTTGCGCCAAGTCCTGGGGATGTTAAAAAATCAGGCTCCCCCTTGCAGAAGTTAGACTTCAGTTAACTTTTTCAAAATGCATAGCCCCTTGAAAGTCTATCCAGTAAATTAATTAATAAGAAAACAATCTATACTTTTGGTCAAGATGGCAGCATAGATAAACTTGACTCACCTCCTCACACAACCACATCACATTACAACTCAAATATAGAACAACCATAACTTGGAAACATCAGAAATCAGGTTGAATGGAAGTGTGACAACTACAGAATTTTAAAAAACACATCCATCCAGACCGGCAGGAGAAGCAGAGATGTGGATCAGGCTGGTGGATAAAAAAAATTCAGGAGGGATATCTCCAGAGTGAGGGGAGTCCCAGCCCCACTCCCCCACCCCCAGCCCAGTGTTCTAGTACCAGGAAGATAAGTCCCCACAACTTCTGGTTGCAAAAACAAATGAGGATTGAGTCAGTGAAAGAAACTGTTGGGGGACTCAAATGTTGGAAAATTTTTAGTTTCAGATAATAATAGCTAATGAGCTTAGTAATCAACGTATGTAAAAAGCTATTGTTTCAGGAACTGAAAGTATGATCCACCTTAACTCCAGACCCTAAGCAATCCCACCTTTGTGCCTCAGGAGGACTGCAAGCCATCAAGAATGTATCTGAGCCATTGTACTCCAGGGTGAGACCACTGACCACTGCCCAGGACACAGATGAAAGACTACTGCAGTTTTTATCTGATTAACATTTCCCTGAATTCCAAACCCCTTACCTACACTTTTCTCCTTACAAAAAGGATTGGCTTAAAAATAGAATTTGCCCTGGCTGGTGTGGCACATTGGCTTGAGCATCAGTCAGCAAACCAAAGGGTTGCTGGTTCAATTCCCAGCTAGGGCTCATGCATGGGTTACAGGCCAGGTCCCCGGTTAGTGGTGCTTGAGAGGCAACCACACAACGATGATTCTCTCCCTCTTTCTCCCTCCCTTCCCTTTTCTCTAAAATAAAAGGAAGGAAGGAAGGAAGTCAGGCATCAGTGGCATACAGACAGAAACTGAAGTATCTGGCATCAAGGTGGGAGTAGGGGACAGCTTTCTCCCTAACAGAAAGGCAGGCAGAGGCCATTGTCATTTGTCTGAGCCCTGGCCCCAGGAAGCCATAGAGCCAGCATGTGTGTGTGTGCTGTATCTGAAACTCCATCAACCTGGATAACACTGCCCTGGAGATCCCCTGAGACTCTGTTCCACCCAACTTAAAAGCCCACCCAAGTAGTTAAAAGTGACTTTTCCATATGAATGGCTCAATTTTCACAACTCCCTAAATTTTATCAAATAAGTAACAATAGCTAAGTGGCTCCAAGCTGGCGCTAGCAGCAGTCAGCCTAGATTCACAGTGCAGCTTCACCTGGGAATCTCCAAATTCAGCACAAGTAGCATCTCAGATTGCTTTATAGCCCAGGTAGGGTGACCCCAGGCAAAACACAGGTTGGGGCTGACCTTGGCCTGCACCACCCAGAAAACTATGCATCCAGTGAACAGCTACAGATCATGTAGCTATTCCACCACCACGCAGCCCCTGCACAGATGATCTTCCATGGAGGGTGGAGGTTGATAGTCAGTGGTCACAGCCAGTCCTTGCAGCTGACTGGCCTGGGTAAATTCCTCCCATTGACCTGCCAACAGCAACCAAGGCTCAACTACAAGAGGAGGGTGTATTCAGCCCACACAAAGGCTGTGCCTTGAGTATCCAGGCTGGGTAATAGGGGAGGCTGTGCCACTGGACCCGATAGGACACCTACTACATACATTAGGCCACACTACCAAGACAGGGAGCGATAGCAGCTCTACCTGATACATAGAGGGAAAAAACACGGTGAGGCTGCCAAAATGAGGAGACAAAGAAACATGGCCCAAATGAAAGAACAGATCAAAATTCCAGAAAAAGGACTAAACAAAATGGAGATAAGCAATCTATCAGATGCAGAATTCAAAACACTGGTTATAAGGATGCTCAAGGAACTTAGTGAGGACCTCAGCAGCATAAAAAAGATCCAGTCAGAAACAAAGGCTACACTAATTGAAATAAAGAATAATTTACAGGGAAACAATAGTAGAGTGGATGAAGCTGAAAATCAAATCAATGATTTGAACATAAGGAAGCAAAAAACAAGCCAACAACAAAAAGGAAAAAAATTAAAACAAAAAACAAAAACAAGGATAGTGTATGTAGCTTCAGGGACAACTTCAAGCATTTCAACATTCACATCATAGGGGTGCCAGAAGGAGAAGAAATAAAGAGCAGGAAATTGGAAATCTATCTGAAAAAATAATGAAAGAAAACTTTTCTAATTTGGTGAAGGAATGAGACATGCAAGTCCAGGAAGCACAAAGAGTACCAAACAAGATGGATGTAGCTTGGCATGATCAGCCCTGTGAAGAAGCCCACATGATGAGGAACTGAGGCCATAAGCCAACAGCCAATGAGGGACTGAGGCTTCCTGACAGTAGCCACTCTGGTAGTGGGTCCTGTGGTTCCAACCAAGCCTTCAACTGGCTGCAGCCCTGGACAATAACTTGACTACACTCTCATGAGAGACCCTGAGCCAGCATCACCATCTAAGCTGCTCCTAGATTTCTGACTTTCAGAAGTGGTGAGATAACAAATATTTATTGTTTTAGGCTGCTAAATTTGAGGCTAATTTGTTATGCAGCAATAGATAAGTAATAGTGTCTGTAATAACAACAGTCATCAGTGTGTGAAACTTTCCAAGATGCTGAGGCTCCTTCCAACTCTGAAATCCTCTGATTCTGTGACATCTACTTCCCCAGAGAGCACAAACCTTGGCCAGTTGAAGGGGCGGCCTAGCTAAATTTCTCTGCTTAGGGCAGCAGTTACATCAAGTTAATAGGGTGATACTGCTTACCTCAGGCCAAACAACACTTACTGGGTGTGTATAAGGAAAAACATGACTTCAGTTTAGCTTTTTGAAATGTTGACAATAACTCCGTTCCCCATGAATGCCTACACAATCTCCCCCTCCCTGAAAAGAAAGGAAGTTGGGCTTGCTGGATGTTGGTGTTTTATCCTACTCCTTCACTTCTTTGCCCTCCAGGAAGGAGATCCAGCATATAGCTGAGGAGTGTGGCAGAACCATGGAATTTCCAACTTAGTGGGAAGTTCAAAGCTGTGGGAAAGGCCAGTTTTAAGGTAAGATCTTACTTATTTTTTTTTTTTTTTAAAGATTTTATTTCATTATTTTTAGAAAGAGGGGAAAGGAGAGAGGAAGAGAGGGAGAGAGACATGAATGTATGGTTGCTTTTCACCTGCCTCCAGCCACAGACCTGACTGGAGACCTGGTTTGCAACCTTGTCATGTGCCCTGGCTAGGGAATCAAACCTGCAACCTTTGGGTTCACAGGCCGGCGCCTTATCCACTGTGCTATCAGCCAGTGCGAAGGCCAGTTTTAATGCAGGTATGAGCCCATGCTTACAAGCATGCACCCTATGCATAGCAGAATCATATACTCATTGAGGGGTACTCTGGAAGAGGCCTTGAATACCACCTTATCCTATATGCTCATTTTACAGATGATGAAACTTAGGCCCAAAGAGGAGTGATTGGCAGAGGGGAAAAGAGTGGCATAAAGAGCACGTGGCATGGGTGGGCTGAATGAAAAATCTGCAGGAAACTTCTTGGTATCCAAAGAGTTTCTGAGTTTACAGAAATTCTGTAAACTGAAGCAGGAATGTGTTGTACCTAACTCAGATCCAAGATAATGCTGGCCGTTAAGAGATGCAAGGCTTTTGAACTGGGAAAGGATATGCAGAGAAAAGGCCAAGTGATCTAATTCTAAGCTTCAGGACTTTCTTTCTTCTGTGTGCTCACTCTCTCTCTCTGTCTCTCTCTCTCTGTCTCTCTCTGTCTCTGTCTCTCTCCCCCTCCCTCCCTCCCCCCTCCTCCCCCTCCCTCTCTTTCCTTTTCTTTTCTTTTCATCTTTCTTTCTTTCTTTCTTTCTTTCTTTCTTTCTTTCTTTCTTTCTTTCTTTCTTTCTTCCTTTCCTTTCCTTCTCTCTTTCTTTCTTCTTTCAGTTTTGAGAAGGAAATGTTGAAGCAATAGAAAATTACCTGTAGGAAAATAAGTAGTGATATTCTTACATTTAAAATATTGGATTAGCTTTAGCTGGTGTGGCTCAGTGGAGTGAGCACTGGCCTGCAAACCAAGAGGTCCCAGTTCGCTACCCAATACCCATCAGAGCATATGCTTAGGTTGTAGGTCAGGTCCTCTGTTGGGGGCATTCAAGAGGTAACCCATCGGTGTTTCTCTCATGCCTTGATGTTTCTCTACCTCTCTTTTTCCCTCATTTCCACCCTTTCTAAAAATAAATATATTTTAAAAATAGTGGGTTGGCTTAAAATACTGTTGCTTTTTTCCATGAAATAAAAGACATTTTTCATTTTCACCAGTAACTATTGATTTGGGTATTTTGAGTACATTGGCTATCTGATACTATTGCCTTCTACGACCAGGGGTACTGATAAACATCTTCCAATTCATAAAAAGAATTATTTGACTAAAATGTCAACAGTACCAAATAAATTTGTCAATCACTTTTGACACATTTGATCAATCACAGCACCTTCTCCATACACTGCACAAATCCTTTTTTGCATTTCAGTTGCATGTTTACCTTTCTTGAACTAATAAAGCATAATACCCTGAAAATGTTGCATATCATCTTCCATCTTCAATATTAAAATGGCTGCACAAAAATTCACTGATTTTTAAGCTATTTAAAATGCGTGTTGGTATGACAGTTGTCGCAATACAATCAACAAAATTGTTTCAAATGAAATCAAAGACAACTAAGGGCTACTAGAGCCTTCATAAGGTAAAAACATACCAGACTTTTTGTCCAAACCAATAAATGCCTGTCCAGAGTGCTGCTGAAGCTCATAATTTCCAGGTTGCAAACACTGTCACATCTGCTTCTTTGTCAGAAAGTACTTACTTGTACCCAACTTCTTGGAAAGTGTGAGTGACTGCTGGTACAGAGCAGCCAGTACCTGCAAGGATGAAGCCTCTGGATGCTGATTTTCGTGCTCTGCCCTCTCTCCAACTTCTTCCACACGCTCACCTCCTCACCCTTGTCAAGCCTTTCTTTACAACTCATTTGGGATTTTTAGCCCAGAAAAATGCTACCACCACCTTAGGTCATACCACCCAGAAAGTAGAGTAGACGCTAGGGAAGGTTACATGGGTCAGGCAGACAAGGAACGTGTGTGGTCAATAAGAGTTTGCTGGGAGTGTGGGAAGCAACCTCCAAGGCAGCCTTAGTGATTCCTACCTCCCAGCAGTCAGGCCTTGTGTAATCCCCTCCCCTTGAGTGTGCTCTAGATTAGTGGCTCCCTTTTAGTAAAAAGAATGTGGCAGAAATGATAGGATGCTGCTTTCAAGGTAACATTACGAAAAGACTGCAGCTTCCACTTGAGTGTCTTGTCACTCTCTTGGTTACTTGGCCTGTGGAAGCCAGCAGCCATGTTGTAAGGTGCCCTAAGGATTGATCCAAGAGTCAAAGAATTGATGTTTCTGGTCTACAGCCAGGGAGGACCTGAAGCCTGCCAACAGCTGTAACAGTGACCTTAGGATTGATTCCTTCTACACTGGAGCCTTGACATGACTGCAGCTCTGGTGCCACCTTGATTGCAGCCAGAGGAACTCACCCAAATGAGCCCATTTTCTGACCCACTGAAACTATGAGATAATACATGCTTGTTGTTTTACGTCTCTTGGGGGAAATGAGACAAGGACCAGTTTCTTACTGCTATTGGCTGTTTCTGATGACCAGTAAGATGAACAAGACATGGGAGTTTCCTATGGCAATGTTGCAGTGATTAATAGCTAATAAAATGGAAAATAGGCCCTGGCTGGTAGCACAGTGGATAAGGTGCCAGCCTGCCAACCCAAAGCTTGCAGGTTCAATTCCCAGCCAGGGCAACATAACTAGGTTGCAAGCCAGGTCTCCAGCCAGGTCTGTGGCTGGAGGCAGGTAAAAAGCAACCATACATTGGAAAAAAAAAAAAAAAAAGGAAAATAACCTATTCATTTTTTATATTCAATCAAACCATGTTTTTCTTTCTATGTTGAGGCCTCAGCAGCTGAAGTTGGAGGCTAACTCTCTGGTCTGTTGGGCTAGACTGAGGTTTTTCAAAGCCTTGTGATCATGCATGTGAAGCTAGCCTTTCCCATGCACCTTCTAGTTTTTCTCTTCATATCTGCCCAAGATCCTAGTGTCCCATCTTCATCCTTCTCAGGTGACCAAGACCCTTCATCTGCCCATAAGCAGCAATGACTGCGCAGAAGAGTGGGTCTCAAGTTTCTGAAGTCCAGCCCTCAGGTTGCACCTGAGTAACTCCCCTAGCCTCTCATAACTATTGGATATTACACTAGCTATAGGCCTCCCATTTCCAAATGTTTCCCTTGTAAATCAAGATGAGGTGGGCCCTGGCTGGTTGCACAGTGGATAAGGTGCCAGCCTACAAACCCAAAGGTCGCTGGTTCGATTCCCAGCCAGGGCAAAATAACTAAGTTGCAGGCCAGGTCACCAGCTGGGTCTGTAGCTGGAGGCAGGTGAAAGGCAACCATACATACCTCTCTTCCTCTCTCCTTTCCCCTTTCTCTGAAAAATAACAAATAAAATCTTAAAAAAAAAAAAGATGAGGTGGGTGGAAAGAGGGATGCAGAGCAATCCTATCTTCACATAAGGAAGCAAAGTAGGCTTCTGGCAGCCCTGAGGAGCAGAGTGTTGTTTACAGAGAGGGTTTGGCCCTCTCATATCTAAACCTATTTGCACTAACATTGTTTGGAATATAACTTCCTTATCTCCTTAAAAGGAAAAAAAAAAGGGAAACAAACAGAAAGGAAAAGACCCAAGGCCTTCCTGGTTTCTGGGACCACCTTCTTTGGAAAGCCTGCCTGTGTCTTCTGAAACTACTCCCTCCCTTGTGTTCCCAAAGGTCAGAACCATGTGCACTATGAGCTCCTTGAGGGTGGAGTTGTAACTTAGTCCTTAGTCTTGAAAGCTACGACCATAGCTGCCTTGCTCACTGCTGCATTCCCAGAACCTAACATGGAAACTAACATTTGGCAAGTGTTCAGTAATAAATAATTATGAATTAATGAATAAATAAATGAAGTTACTTAGTATAACCAATTTTTTAATGATTTTGAGTCATCATTAAGAACATCAGTTTTTGGGGCGAGGAGGTGGGGAGCAGACGGCAGGAGGTTAGCTGCTGCTGAACTTCCTCTCGTGGGATAGGATGTTGTTTGATTTCAAATCCACCGTCACCTGCTGCCCTCCACCTCCCCAGGTCCCTGGCCTTACTGGGGCTGGTGCACGGTTGCAGCCCCGGAAATCCACTTGCTTCTGCACGTCATGCACCATGAAGCCCACAGTGGGGTCCTGTCTCGTTCCCAGGATACCCCATCGTTGGTGTCCAGCCAGGAGCAGGCCTTGGTGGTCCGGCCTCAGAGGCCAGGAGGGAGGAACCAAAGGAGGTGGGCAGCTTTGTCCCCTGCCCCTCCAGGAAGGGCAGTTGGATCCCCACCTCCACCCCAGCCTGCCCAGGCAGCTTCCTCCCACTAACAGGGACCAACTGCCTAAGGGTTTGGTTCTGAGGCCTATTGCGGTTAGTTCCTATGGACTCTTCAGACCTTACCCTCTTCCCTGAGCTTTCTTTACTGCACTGGAGTTCCAACTCCCTTGAGTTCTGTGTGGTTGGGGGGGAGGGCGCTGCGGGGTTTTGTTGCTGGTTTTCTGTTTTTATTTATTTTGTTTGTTGGTTTGTTTGCTAATTGATGCATATTCAGGTACCACCTTGGATGTGGGGCTCTCTCTCCTGACCACCATGGAAGTGTCTGCCAGGTTCCACTTTCTAAGAGTTTCTGAGGGTGAGGCTCCCTCTGAATTTTTTTTAAGGGAGCCAATCTATTTCCTGCACTTCAAAAAGAATCAAAATGCAAAAAAACGTCTCCTGGAATAAGGGAAAACCAACATACAAACTCTGGAAATCTCCATGTTGGAAGTGAGCAGCGGCCGCGAGGTTTCTGTCTTAAAAAATAAAACCCTTGTCCGTTGTGCCCTCGAGCAAGTCAGTTCTACCGAGAACCCGGCCCTCGTTACCTCTCAGCGACTTTCAAGCGGGCTTTACCTCCAGGTCCTGTCGAGTTTGAGTCATTTTTCTTTGCAGCAAAACTCCATGTCGATGAAAGATGAATTTGGATGTTTATTTCCTGCTCTTTCTGGGAAACGAGAGGTGACAACCAGGGCAGCTGAAGCAGCGTCGTATGCACACACAGCCGTGTGTGCGCACGCGTCCGCGGAAACAGCAAGTCGGCCAGGGTCCCCGGTGCCCCTTCTGTTGGTCTCCGGACAGGCCAGGGGAGCCAACCCCACCCACGACACTGAGGCTACCATACGTTTTCCTCTGAAGTGCCTGAAGGTAGGGATGGGCCAATGGTCGGACTGACTGGGCCCCGCCAAGGCCACGCCTGGCGAAGCGCCAGGGGCCCGCACTTGACACTGGCCAGGAAGGCCTCCCACTGCGAACAGTGAGACTGCAAAAATCCAGATGTGCTTCCTTCCCCACAGCCCGCTCCTCGGAGCCGCTGTCCCCCAGCCACCCCGCGCCCCTCGCCCTCTCCCACCACAGAATCTAAGACCTTGCAGCTGGCCAAGCCAGGGCGGGGGTCCTAAGCGAATGCCTTCCCCGATATCAGGCCCGTGGCCTTAAGGGTTTCAGGGGCCCACTCCCTGAGAACCCTGAGGTTGGGGGAGCTGCGGCTACACATTCCACAAAGTGCTGGCACCGAACACCCACAACCCGGAAGGCAGGTGACCGACTCATAGGGTGGTGACCTCCCACTACAAACGACGTCAAGGTTTGGAATGTTCCTTACGGCCAAGGACCTGGTTTAGAGGTAGATAAAGACTTTTTTACATTATCTATTTTTTTTCCCTCTTAATTTTTTTTTTTTTTTTTGGTGTGTTGTACAGCAGTATAATTTTTCACTTATTTATTCCATCAGTAGATATGGTTTGTACAATTACAATGGTTCCATCTCAGAAAATAAAAAAATTCAAATCATCAAAAAAAAAAACAGAACATCAAGTTTTTTTTTTCTTCTTTTTAAAGATTTTATTTATTTTTAGAGAGAGGAAGGAAGGGAGAAAGAGAGGGAGAGAAACACTGATTGGTGGCCTCTCTCAGAACCCCAGTTGGGGACCACACCCAGGTATGTGCCCTGGTAGGAATCAAACCAGCGACCAGAGGATGCCCAACCCATTGAGCCACACCAGTGAGGGCAAGGACATCAGTTTTGTTACCATTCTTTAAATACAGTGGCAATTTTCTTTTTTGGTGTGGTCTAACTATCCTTACACTAACATTTCCAAACTCCCTCATCCTTTGGCTGTTTAGACTTATTTTTCTAAAATTCTTTTTGAAAGAAAAACTTACAGAAAAGTTGCAAATCCATTATAAAGAAATTTCCCCTGAACTCTCTGGGAATAAGTTGATGTTTTGATGCATTATCACTCCTGAATACTTTAGTGTGTATTGCTTACCTATTAAGACCATTCTCCTATAGAAGTACAACAAAACCATCAAAATCAGGAAATTGTTATTGGCACCTCAATAATGCTGCTCAAGTTTTGCCAGTAAAAAAAAAAAAAAAGGCCTTTACAGCAAAGGGATTTCAGAACCACACATTTCATTCAGCTGTTGTCTCCTTAGTCTCCATTATTCTAAAACAGTACCTCAGCTTCTTTTTTTTAAGTATATTTTATTGATTATGCTATTACAGCTTCCCTTTGCTCCCCACAAACCAGAACCCCCATTCCTACCCACAGTCCCATTCCCCTTAGTTCATGTCCATGGCCTGTGCATATAAGTTCTCTGGTTTCACCCTTTCCTTTGTTATTCTTAACTTCTTCTTATCTATCTTGTATTCACCAATTATGTTTCCTAATACCTGCAATATTTCCCCATTTTACCCCCTCCCCCCTCCCAACTGATGGCACTCCCAAAGATCCCCACACCTATGATTCTGATCCCATTTTGGTTGTTTGCTTAGTTGGTTTTTGTTTTTATTTTTACTTCTTTGTTCTGCTGTTGATAGTTGTGAGTTTGTTGTCTTTTTAATGTTCATAGTTTTGATCCTCTTTTTAAAAATAAGTCCTTTAAACATATCATATAATAATGACTTGGTAATGTTGAACTCCTTTAGCTTTACCTTTTCTGGGAAGCACTTTATCTGCCCTTCCATTCTAAATGATAGCTTTGCTGGATAGCGTAATCTTGATTGTAGGTCCTTGCTTTTCATCTCTTTGAGTACTTCTTGCCAGTCCCTTCTTGCCTGCAAAGTTTCTTTTGAGAAATCAGCTGACAGTCTTATAGGAACCCCTTTGTAGGTAACTCTCTTCTCCTGCTACTTTTAAGATCCTCTCTTTATCTTTAATCTTTCGCATTTTCATTATGATGTGTCTTGGTGTGGCCCTCTTTGGGTCTAGCTTGTTTTGGGACTCTGTGTTTCATGGAATTGTATGTCTATTTCCTTCACCAAATTTGGGAACTTTTCCTTCATTATTTTTTCACACAAGTTTTACATTTTTTGCTCTTCCTCTTCTCCTCTGGCACTCCTATATTGGTATGTTTAAAGTTGTCCCAGAGGTTCCTAAGCCTCTTCTCAGTTTTTGCAATTTTTTTGTTTCCTCTTTCTGTACTGCTTGACTGTTTATTTCTTCCTTATGTTCCAAACTGTTGATTTGAACCCCATTTCCCTTCCCTTCACCATTGGTTTTGTGTGTATTTTCTTTAATTTCCTTTAGCCTAGCCGTCACTTCTTCCCTTCTGTGTTTGTCATACTTGAGCATATTTGTCAAGTCTGTGAGCATCTTTATCACCAGCATTTTAAACCATGCATCCATTAGGCTGGCTATCTCCTCATCTGTTAGGTTAGTTATTTCTTTGTTAATCTTTGTTAATTGTTGATCAAGGTCACCCATTGGGACCTTGATCTGTTCCATTTTTTAAGCTATAGTTCTCTGTCTCAACTTGACATGCAACTGTATTTGCCTCTGTGTCTTAGGTAGAGGTGTCTCACCTTTTACGTTGTAAAGGGTGGAGCCTTGGGTCTTCATCAGTAAAGGCAACCCTTCATGCAGTGGTGCTGTATGTGGGGGAGGGCTATGAGTGGAAACAATGCTGTTTGCTCAGCACTCATCCCTTTTCCAGGCACTACGTCCCGTATAGAATTAGAATTAGCACCTCTCTAGCTGTTGCCCTGGTTGTGGCTCAGAGTGGGTGGGTTTGCAAATGTTCCAGGACCATGAGGACCTCTAAGCAAACAGACTCTGCTGAGAGACCAGCAGTTTCTTTCTCTGCCCAAACCTGCACTGGTTTTCATAGTCAGAAGCAATGTGGCTTTATCACCCCACCTCCAGCACTGGAACTGTGAGCCACAGGGTCTGATCTGGTGCCAAGAGTACTCAACAGGTGTCCCTACTCTGTGTGTGTGTGTGTGTGTGTGTGTGTGTGTGTGTGTGTGTGGCTGCGCATTCCCCTGCAGCCACAGTCACTGTCCCACTGCAGCTGCCACTCAGCCATACCACATCCTCTCTGTCCCTGCTCCACCCCTCTTACCTGTCTAGATGAGTATTTCTTCTTTATATTTTTTGTTTGTTGGAATTCTATGCAGCTTGATATTCTAGAATTTCTGATTGTCTCTAGTTTTGCGGTACATGTATCTGTTCTTGTTTGTGGAGGGAGATGCAACAGGTCTACCTATGCCTCCATTTTGGATTCCCTCTCTTAGCTTTTTCTTGAAATTGGTTATTTTTAAACTATTGCTTATTAGGATGGCACTGCTTTATGGCCCAGCTAGAGAACAAATGACATATACACATATGTGTGCACATACACACACATATATATTGACATAAATATTAATTTCTACTTCTAGTTATAATTTATTAAAAATCATAAATCCACTTCGATACCTCCAATCCCATCCCAGCACCATTAAAGCCACCAAGAGTTTTCTTTCTCTCCTTATTTGTGCCTCCCTTTTCTGACACCAAGAAACCTAACTCATTATCCTTAATATATATAATAATTTGATGAATATTTGGTATAATGAGTCTCTTATTTCGCCTGCCATCTTCTTCCATCCCATGATGTCTTCTTCACCCTCCCAGAGCTCTGACACATGGCTGTGGCCCACTGTGTCTCCCCCAACTGCCAGCAAATGCCTGTTTGGCTCTGTCTACCTCCAAAGACTTTCAGACCTGATTATTCAGGAAGGGGTCAGAAGGAAAGGGGAACCAGGAGGAGGAACAGAGAAGAGCAGGTCTTCTTTGAAGTATTTTTTTTCCCTTTCCTCTTTCCCTTCTTCTTGCCCCTTTAGTTTGCATAATTCTAATAACATTCTTTTTTTCCAATCTGCTACTTTTTAGCAAACCATTGACTTAGAAAGCAGATTCATTAATTCACTCCTTTATGATTTCATAATATGTTTCATTTGTTTGTTTTTTTTTTTTTAATTTGTTTAATTACTGAGTAAATTGAGAGGTCCTGGGTCTGAGTGAGGTTTTTCCTGGGAGTTGAGAGCATGAGTTGGGTATGTGGACTTGGAGACATCTATTTTGAACTTGCAGAGAACTCCTTTACTTCACCTCTGGAGCTCAGTTAGATTTGGGGGGGGAGGCTGGCAAGCCTGGGAGAAGTCACGCATGGCAAGTAGGATGTTAGACCCTCTCTTTATCACTTAGGGAATCCCTAGCATCTATTTCAGAGAATCTGTGGTTAGCCTAGAGAGCTGACACTGATGTAGAGAGGTAGGTGGGCAGTGTGAGGGGGACCCCTGAGGTCCAGGAGAGGAGGAAACTGGGATTCTCTGGTGACAGGAACTTAGGATGCTAGAACTTTAACCCTAGTTTCTTCCAGCTGACCCTAAGGAGAAACAATGAGCCTCTGGGTCAGGACAGAGTTGGGGTACTCCTTCATGGCTAATGAAACTTTTTCATCCCCAAGTGTTTTAGTTATGGTCCCTCTGTGTCCTTCTTTCTCCTTTTTAACTCTAAGCAACTGCTTCCCAAGGGTATGATGTGGCCCTGGGGTCAAGGGATATGAGAGGCAGCATGTCCATGACCTAGAACATCATGTGTGGTGAAGCAGTGGTAGGAGGTAGAGGTGGGGCGAGCCAGGATATGTGGGCATTTCCCAGGAATCAGAGACTCTTAAGCCTTTAGTTCCAGCCCCTAAGCCTCAAATATCCCCAGAGATTTTCACACCACTGGGATCAAAATCAGTCAGAAGAGAAGGTGGAAAGGGGAATTCTTATTATGCCAGAGTGAGTTGTCATTTTCCTGGATTTCTTGCCTCCTCTTCTCCCTCCTGGCACCCTCAATGGGTAGCTGGGGTCATGGAATCCCTGAGTCCCCCTTTAACAGGTCTTAGATCTGGCCACCCCCACCCCCCACAAACAACAACCTTCTCCCAAATGTTCCCCTAGTCTCTACCCCTGCCCATGTATTCACCCACCCCCCACCCTAAAGTTCAAAGCCATGGGACCTTCATCCCTGAAGCAGGACTGGGGTAGGGACTGGGTGTATCTGTCCTGAGTTGATTCATCCTCCTCAGTCCTTCCTAGAATATGCTCTCTCTCTTCTGCCACACCCTCGGGAAGTGGACCCAGGCCCAAGGGACGAGAAGCTGGGATCATCCAGGCAGTGATCAGACCCTGAAAGCTCTCTGTGCCTGCCCTACATGGGATGCTATGAATGAGTCTGTCCTCCTGGCGTATGTCTAGGGAAAGAAGGGAGAGAGTTTGGCTTGGGGTGGGCATGCTGTTCCAGCATCCCTAGTACCTCTACCAAAGCACTTGCCACACCACAGTGGAGCAAACAAGTGAACAGATTGGCAGCTGCCAGGCCATGGCCACATCCACTTCACAGCAGGAACCTGTGTGTGGCCCACCAGGCTCAGAGGGGGAACCTGGGTCCTAGGACTGAGTGAAGTCAGAAATAGAACTAGATTATATTGGAATCAATCTCACTAAACTAGGCAGAAGCAGGGCCAGCTCAGGACACAATGTTACTTAACTCCCACCTAGGCCAGGACCTGGTGCTGTCTAGTTCATTTCTGGAACCTTAGGGAGGAACTAGCATGTGAGCTGGGATGATGCTTGTTGACTGACACCACAAGCGAAAGGGCTTTAGACTTGAGGAAGAAAGGGAAGCTAAGGTTAATAGTCACTCCACTGAGCCACTGTTTCATGTAGGTGATTTCATGGACTCCTCACCACAACTTTGTGAGGTAGAAAATCATCATCCCTGTTTTACAGATGAGGAATCTAAAACTCAAAAGAGTTAGACCTGTTCAAAGTCACACAGCTAGGAAGAGACCAGCCTGGATGCTCTGTGCTAGAACCTGAGAGAGGGGTTACTTCCTTTCAGCCCCTATTCTTTGTAGGTACAGTTTCTAGGCACAGCAAGCCTGATAAAAGAAGGCAAAATCTAGAGACAGGGTGCCAGATGCATGGGCTCCCAATGGAAAGAGTCCCACAGGGGTGGGTATTAGGCCTCATTCAACCTCAAAAAGGCACACTGGCAACAACTATGAGGAGGAAAGAGAAGTGTCTCACAGTGTGGACTCTGCTCACTGAGCACAGATTATGTAGTGCTTTGGGAGGATCTCCATCTATCTGCCTCCTATATACTCTAATTTTTACCAATAGAAATGCTTGTTTGGGCAGCCCTCCCAATACCCAGGTGAAGGGGCCATGTTCAGTCCCCAGTGTCTGGGCACAAGTGAATCTTCACCATGTTTTCCTCTATTGAGGGAAAAGAGAGTCTGGGGAACATGCGAGGAAAGGAACTAAAGAAGGGAAAGGGGCAGATGACAATCATTGGGCCTTTTGATCCTGCCTAGATATGCCACAAAGCATCCCCTCAACTCAACAGATAGGTAGGTCTTCTGGGCCTTTGCTTTGGCCCTGGGCCCCACCAGCCCTAGCTTCACCCTGTAAAAGATAGTCAAAGCGGTCATACACCCCTAGAACTCAGATAATGATCCCAAGTTCAAAATCTCAGGTCCTTCTGCTAGAACACAGCCTTCTTTATTTTACCCTCGGGAGGTTAGGACTCACTCCCTGCCCTTCCCCTGCATTCCTCACAGAGCATGCCTGGCCTCTGGCCCCATTCTTCTGGGATAAGGTAGTTGTTCCTCTTGCTATGATTAGCTCCATCATTCCCTAGACCTGTGAAAGGATCTGGTTAGCAGCTGCCAAAGGTGTTCTACATCTGGGAGCAGCTGGGTCAGTGATGGACAGCTCCTGCTACCCAAATACTTTCCCTCTAGCTGATGTTCTTTCTCTGAAGCCTCACAGAACAGGCCTGAGCCCTCGTCTCTGAGAAGGTTCTTGGAAGGCAGTGATCCCAGCTCTGCTGTTCTGACTCCTCCAGCCTGGGGTTCCCTGATTCAGCCCACGAATGAACAACCCTACAGGAGCAGGAAAGGGGTTTGCATAGAGATTCTGGTCACCTCAAGGTCCTTGAGGACTGGATCAAAGTGAAAGCTGAAGTTTGGACTGAAACTGAAGCTGAGATATACTGGCAGGGGCTGACACCCTGGTGTGTCCGTTGGTGCTGGCCCAGGCTGGAGCTGTGGGCAAAGGCCTTTCCACACTGAAGACAGACATAGGGCTTCTAGCTGCTGTGGGCCACCTGATAGGAGAGCAGCTGGGAGTTCCTGCTGAAGCTGTCACCATACTCGCTGCAAACGTAAGGCTTCTTCTGATCCCTATGAGTGCTACAGCAGATTTGAACTGTCTAAAATCTGGGTACTTACAGGGTTTCTCACCCTGTCCGTGTGTGGGGTTTGGCGTTTAAGTAGCTTGCAGCTGTAGGAGAAGGTTTTGCCACACCCTGGACAGGCATAGGGTTGTTCACCTGAGTGGATGCCCTGTGCTTATAAACTGGGTGTGCTCACTAAAGCCATGGCTACACTGAGAGACTTGAAAGGCTGTTCATTGTAGGTGAAGTGGTGCCATAAGCTGTCAGATTTTGCTGAAGTTCTTGCCACACCGTGTGAACGCTTGTGCTTGAACAGGTAAGAGTTGCACCCAAAGATGTCACCGCACAAGGCAGTTTCTTAGGATGGCGCTAACGCTAAGTCTTCCCATACTCTGCACAGGTGAAGGGCTTCTCAGCAGTGTGCACGCACTGGTATTTAACCAAGTCCTAGTGGGGGGCCCCAAACCTCCTCGAACTCTGAGCACTTGTGGGATTGGAGGCCTAAGTGGGAGCCACACTGTTGGATGAGGTTGGAGTTGAGGCTGAAGCAAAAGCCACAGTCAGGGTAGGGCTTTGGCTTCTTGCCAGAGTGTACTTAGTGGTGCTTAAACAGATCAGAAGCCAAGTCGGGAGCTTTTGCCACACTCTGACATGGGGCTTGTCATCCAGGGATGTAGGCTGCGGTCAGACTACGCTCCTGGCACTCAAAAGCTTTGGAGATTGCAGAACAGTTGGTGCTGGTAGGGGCTTCTTCCTCCCCAGATCCAGAGCCGAGTGGACGGAAATGGAAATCTCCACTAACCCGTGCCGCTCCACCAAGTGGCAGTGAATGGTTTCGGTAGGTTTAACCCTCTCATTCACCTAAGCATTGAAGAGTTCCGCATCTTCAGCTGCTATCAAGGAATCTGACACTTTCGGCCTGGCTCGACATTCTTAATACCTTAGCACAAGGACTTCGGCTCCCTCTTCACTGGGGGGTGGCGAAACGAACCTGAAAGAAAAAGACTGTCGCTGCCAAAGGCACCTTGGGGCGGCCTAATCACGTCACCAGGCTCAGCACGATACTGAGACTCCGTGGCTGCAAGTCTAGGACCTCCAGATTGCACCAGCCCACTCCGGGACCCCTGCGAGAGAGTTTCCCACTCAAGCGTTAAGCTTTGCGTGGACTACATATCCCAGCATGCACCGCAATCGCCTCCTGGGCTCGCGCAACGATTAGATAACTACTACCCTCAAGTGCTTTGTGCGACTGTGCAAGAGTCAGTACCGGGATCGAGAACTACAACTTCCGACTTGCTTAATAACAGCGGCGGCGCTATCTAAAAAGCGTCAGAGAGGAGGTGCCTGGCTACGTCCTTCTCTTTCAGTCCGCTAGGATCCTCGGCGAAAGGGGGCGGAGCCTTAGGCCTGAGCCAAGATGGCGGCTGCGAGACCAACCCCTACGGACTCGCTCTCATTCTGCCTCGCGCAGCTCACAGCGGCGGCCAGGGAGGGTCTAGGTGCGCTAAAGGACACAGCTACCAACGAGACACCCTTGGGCCGTGCGCTCTTAGCCCTCCGCACGCGCTACATCAAGACAGCTGGGGGAATCGAGCGCTTCCGGGCACGCGGCGGGCTCCACCCCCTTCTCGCGCTGCTACGGCAAGCGTCTGCACTGGGTCCCGCCCCGTCCCAGACTGGCTCCGGCTCCGGCTCCGCCCCTTCGTCGGTGGAGTCTGCTGCTTTTGCTGGCCCCGCCCCCTCGTCGGGCTCCACCCCCTCCGTTGCATCCTCGTCGGCACCCTCACCGCCTCCGCGCCTGCGCAAGACCCTGGACTTGGCACTCAGCATCCTAGCCAACTGCTGTACAGAAGGGGCGTGCCGGACTGAAGTGCGCAGACTCGGAGGCATTCTCTCTTTGGGTAAGTGCTCCGCCCTCATTTCCTAGAAGGATTCCACGCAAGCCTGATCCTTTTCTGGGTCTGGGCGGTGTCTTGAGTTCTTTGTGTTGTATCCTGGAAGGACGTACTTCATGATAGTGTTGGGGCCCCCACCTCTCAAGCTTTAATGCCTCATTATGTTATAGTCGAGCCCTCTCAGGTCAATAATTACAGCCATTGCAAGGGTATTGGTTGTTTGGCGCCTCACTTGCTTCTGGGCTGGTGAGGCCAAAACAATTACTTGGTGGCTTTTAGATGGTTTTTACCCTAGATTTATGAGATTCATAGCAGACGATGGCTCCTAATTGTCCAGCCCTCTGCAGGGCTGTCATTTGATGAGCTAGAGCTTAGAGGATGTAGTGGTCCAAAAAAGTGGGCTTTGCAGTCAGCTTGACGCCTCCGGTGCAGTACTAGGGTTGGGAGAAAATGAAATACAGATATAGAGTGCTGATGCTGTAAGCATGAACTGGGCACTTGAAGTTAGTGAAAGCAAGCATGGTTAAGAACAAATTCTGTTTCCCAGCTAAGTTGGCGCCTCCTAGTGGCAACGTTGTAAACACAGTTTACACAGTTTACGCCTATATTAAATTATGCCAGTATTGATAAAATCTTAACTTTTTCTGATAAAATGAAACACCAGTTTACTTTAACTTTGCACAAAGTGCATCTAAACCAAAATATGTTTGATAAGAGGCCCGGTACATTAATTAGTCCTCAATAAATTAAAAATTTTTGTAGTTAGTGTATAATGACCCATCATTCAGTCACTATTCTGCCTTTTAAATATCTCCGGATCCCATCCACTTCTATTCCTCTTCCATCATGTGCCCAGAGACCTGTGTCCATGTTCTGGGATGTGCTGTTAGCAGATTTGGTTCAAGCCACTCTTCTTTCTCACCTGGATTATTGCAACAACCTCCTTGGTGCTTCCCATACCTTATTATTTCCTCTATAATCCATTCTCCTCCCAGTTGCCATATTCTATCACATTGCTTCCTCTTAAAGGCCCCTATGACTCCCAGTGCCCTCACATTTTTGCTTGGCATTCTTCATTAGGTCTTAGCAGACATTAGGTCTAACCTCTGGACCTTTGCAAAGGCTGCCTCCAAACCTGACATGCCCTGTAACAGCCCCATCCTTCATCCCTCTAGTAAATACCTGTCTATTTAACCTTCCAGACCAAATAAGTATTAGTTTCTTCTGGAGGATTTCCCTGACCCTCTCAGGCCACATTCTTGAAGTGATTAATTAGATAAATAAGAAGGGATGGAACCCTTATGAGGCCAAACTCTCTTGCAGTGACTGTTCTTCAGTGTGTGAAGACAGACAGCATCCAGAACCGAACAGCCCGTGCCCTGGGCAACTTAGCCATGGAACCTGAGAGCTGTGGGGCCATCCATTCTGCTGGTGAGAAGGCTTTAAGGATAGAGTTAGCTAGGGCTTGGGATAGGAGAGGGGCTTGGGTGTCTGTCCTTGCTCATTCTGTGTCCTAACCTTCCCTGTCCAGGTGCTGTTCCCCTACTTGTTGAGAGCCTGACAGCCTGCCAGGACTCACAGTGCCTACAGAGTGTGGTTCGTGCCCTCCGTAATCTGGCGGACTCACCCCAGCACCGCCTGGCCCTGGCACAGCAAGGAGCAGTGCGCCCACTGGCTGAGCTTCTGGCCGCTGCTCCAGACCCTGCACTGACCTTGGCCCTAGTCCGTGCCCTCTTGGAGCTGAGTCGAGGCTGCTCCCGGGCCTGTGCTGAGCAGCTAAGTCTGGGTGGGGGACTAGGCCCACTGGTCAGCCTGGCCTCCCATCCTAAAAGGGCGGTACGTGAAGCAGCTATTCTGATCCTTGCCAATCTTTGTGCCCAGGGCCTGGTACGGCCTGCACTAGGCAATGCTGGTGGTGTGGAAGTGCTACTGGGTGAGCTCCAGCGGCGCCGGGGCCCCAGTGGGGCTGCCCCAGCTTCCCAGCAGCCCCTGGTGCGGGCTGTGTGCCTACTTTGCAGGGAAGCCATCAACCGGGCCCGGCTGCGGGATGCTGGTGGTTTGGAGCTGCTGATGGGCCTGTTGCGGGACCCTCTTGCCAGTGTCTGGCACCCTCATGTTGTGGCTGCCCTTGTGGGCTTCCTCTATGACACAGGGGCCCTGGGCCGGCTACAGGCTCTGGGACTTGTACCTCTCTTGGCTGGGCAGCTGTGTGGTGAGGCTGGTGATGAGGAAGAAGAGGGAAGAGAAGCTGCTTCCTGGGACTTTCCTGAGGAGCAGACTCCTGAGCGGGTAGAGGCTGGAAGCTTCCAAAGCCTCAGGTGAGTACCCACCTGAGCTTTGGAATGGGAGTCCCATCCCAAAACCTAAGTATTTGCTCTGATTCTCTTCCCTACCCTCGTTCCCATTCTGTCTCAGTAAGATTCCTTTTGACTCTGCCTCCTGACTCCTTATTTTCCCCAATCATGACCACTTTTCCAGTCCCCATTAAACACACCTCCCCACTGAATCCCCTTTGATCTTGGCACCACCCCAGCACCTCTGAACTTTGGGGTCCAGACAGATTCACTGGAAAGTAGTATGTGCACTGGTTGTGATAGTATACTCTGGAGTCTTAAGTTCTTATTTTGGTACCACTGCATATAAGCTGAATTATCACAGGTAAGTTAACGTCTCTGAGTCTCAAATTCCTTATATATAAAATTGAGGGTAATAATACATATCTACCCCATAGAGTTGTTATAATGATTAAATGAGGGAACTTTTGCCTTGCCTGGTGTGACTCAGTGGATTGAGTGCAAGCTGAAAGGTTGCTGGTTCCATTCCCAGTCAGGGCACATGCCTGGGTTGCAGGCCAGGTCTCTAGTTGGGGACGTGCAAGAGGCAACCGATTGTTTCTCTAGCACATTGATGTTTCTTTCCTCCCTCCCTTCCTCTCTCTCTCTCTCTCTCACCCCTTCTCTCCTTCTCCTCCCTTTCTCCTCCCTCTCCCTTCTCCTTTTTTAAAAAATAAATAAAATCTTTTAAAAAAGGAACCAACCAGTGAATGCATAAATAAGTGGAACAACAAATCAATGTCTCTCTCCTCTCACACCCTCTCTCTCTCTCTCTCTCCAAAATAAGAAATAAAACATTTAAATAAATAAGGGAACTTTGCACCTTACCTGGCACTAAACACTGCTCAATAAATTAAATGTCAGCTGTCTTGTGAACTCTTTAATTTCATCTCCTCTGATTTCCCCTGGCACCCACTAAACTCTTGCACAATGGTCTCCTAGCTAGTTTTTTAACATGACAGGTAAGTACCATCTCAGGGTCTCTTTGGTTGCTGTTCTCTTTGCCTAGAGCCCTCTTCCTCATATGCCTTTAGATCTTACCTTCTCAGTGGGGGTACCATCACCCCTGTTTTTTAAATGTTAACTTTTCCCTTCTCCAACTCTTCTATTCCTTTTCATTTTCTCCATATGCGTCCCTTCACTAACTCCACACTAACATACCTTATGGTTTCTGTGTTTATTTTGTTATTTGTTTCTGCTTACTAGAATATAAACTCTAAGAAGGCAGGTAGTTTTGATTTCGTTCATTGCTTCTCCCCAGCACCTAAAATGGGGCTTGGTACATAACTGGTATTAGTCATTGCTGAATGAGTTGGAGTTTTTATCCCTCTTCTGTTTTTCCCCTTTCTCCCCCTTTGGCCACTTCTCCCAGGCTTCTGTCACCTACTTTTGGACCTCCTCCCTTGCAGGGATTCAGTCTTCTCTTTCTTCCCTGTACAGGTCGTGGTTGATATCTGAGGGCTATGCTGCCGGCCCTGGAGACATCTCTCCAGACTGGTCTCCGGAGCGCTGTTCGCTGCCTCCGCAGCCCGAGCCAGCAGAGTCAGCCAGCCCCGCCCGAGGCTCAGGATTGGTGCGGACACCTCGTGTACTGCGTGTGCCAGGCCGCAGCCCTGCCGCCACTGAGGAGCCTTGGGGCCGTGAAGGGCCAGCGCTGCTGCTACTTTCACGCTTCTCCCAGGCTCCAGACCCAAGTGGGGCGCTGGTGACGGGCCCGGCCCTGTGCGGCCTGCTGGCCTATGTGACAGGTGCACCGGGCCCTCCGAGCCCACGTGCACTGCGCATCCTGGCGCGCCTCACCTGCAACCCTGCCTGCCTGGAGGCCTTCGTGCGCAGCTACGGCGCAGCGCTGCTGCGTGCCTGGCTCGTGCTCGGTGTCGCCCCAGATGACTGGCCCACACTGCGCTCCCGGCCCCTCACTCTGCGCAGCCAGCACCGGGAGCTGGGTGTGTCCCTGCACCTCTCTGCCCTCACTTCACCATTCCTTCCTCCCTCTGTCACTGCCCTCCCAGCCCAAACAACCCTGGCTATCAGGAATGAGGAAGGGATGGCTCCATTGGGCTCCATCCTGCTCCACTGTCCCAGACTACAAAGTTCTGCTCCATACTTTTCCCAAGCCTTGAGACCCAGGTACCCCCAAACCAGGTGTGGCCAGCAGCTTAGGGTTACATAGTGCCTGTCAGCATTTCCTTCCTCAATCTACCATTGGCTCTGTACTGTAACTGATTTGTGAACCAGGGCTCAGACACCATGTCCTTCCAGGTCCCATCACCATTTCCAACACTAGCAGGGCCTGCCCTCTCTTCTGTGTCCTGTTTCAGTCCTTGAGGGCCCTGACTTACTCCCTGCCATCCTACTTCCTGTTCTGGCCCTTGACTTCCAGCTCCTAGCATCTGGACCCCATCCCTCCAGAGCCTACAGTCATCCTCCTTTTCCAAGCCCTGATTTCTTGCCCTGAGGTTTCAAGGGCCTAGAGGGCTATCTTGCCCATTCCACCCTAACTTGGATACTAGCTCCCAAGCTAACCCCCCTGCCCATCCCTGCAGGTGAGATGCTGCTGCAGAACCTGACTGTGCAGGCTGAATCCCCCTTTGGAGTGGGTGCCCTCACTCACCTACTGCTCTCTGGGAGTCCTGAGGACCGTGTGGCCTGTGCACTGACTCTGCCCTTCATCTGTCGGTGAGGGGGATGTGGGTGCCTGGTAAGGGTCAGGGGAGCAAGGTTGCTGTTCCCCAGTCCCACCCTTTTCCACCTTCTGAAGGATTCTCTTTGTTTTCAAAGGAAGCCCTCTCTGTGGCGCCGGCTACTTCTGGACCAGGGTGGCCTTCGTCTCCTCCTCTCAGCACTAACTGGACCAGCTCCGCACCCACTCTTCCTCTTCTTTGCTGCAGACGCCCTTTCCTGCCTCCAAAGCCTGGTGTCTCCCACTGTGAGCCCAGCCCTCCCACCCGCAATCCCCTTGGACCTAGACCCGTCCTCCCCTTGCCTCTATGCACCTCTGCTGGGCCCAGCCCCCATCCCAGCCCCTGATCTACACTTCCTGCTGGACTCAGGTCTGCGGCTCCCTGCCCAGCGAGCTGCATCATCTACTGCCTCTCCTTTCTTCCGGGCCCTGCTAGATGGCAGCTTTGCCGAAGCCCAAATGGACCTGGTACCTCTTCGAGGCCTTTCCCCCAGTGCAGCCTGGCCTATCTTGCATCACTTGCATGGCTGCCGAGGCTGTGGGGCAGCCCTGCAGCCCATTCCCCCACCAGGCCAGCCCCTGCTGGGCTCAGAGGCTGAGGAGGCACTGGAGGCTGCTGGCCGTTTCCTATTGCCTGAGCTGGAGGAAGAGCTGGAAGAGGCTGTGGGGCATATCCACCTGGGACCCCAAGGTGGCCCAGAGTCAGTGGGTGAGGTATTCCGCCTGGGCCGACCCAGGTTGGCTGCCCACTGTGCCCGCTGGACACTGAGGCCAGGGCAGTGCCCACGGAAGCGGGCCCTGGCCTTAGTGGGACTTGTAGAGGCAGCAGGTGAGGAAGCAGGTCCCCTGACTGAAGCGTTACTGGCTGTGGTGATGGGAGTTGAAGTGGGGAGCAAGGGTCCCAGCTTAGAATGTTGATATCCCCTTGGAGGGGGCCCAAGAGTCAGTTAGCTATGAAGGCAGCCTCCCTCTGTCAGAGTGGCATGGGGAGAAATCTAAGTGTAAGGAGTGACCACCGAGGACTGACAAGAGGATGGAACTAGACCCCAAGATGATGGGCTGAAGACTTGGGAATGAGAAACCAAGGCCAAGGTCTGTGCATGGGACCCATGAGATGGAAAATGAGCCCAGGGCCCCAGGCTTTTGGCTTTGCCCAGCCTTCTGGAATTGGATTAAAACTTTGGAGTTGGATACCCCTGTTGTGTGATGTCTCTGCTTACTTTCCTGTGGGCATCTCTTCACCCCAAAATTAGGGTATTGTCAGGATTGTGTATCTCAATACATGCCACCCTTGGCATGTAGGAGTTTAATATGTAAAATGCAGCCCTGGGATAATGTAGAGTTCCCAGGCTTCTCCCTAGGATGTGGTTTTTGGCCCCTAGGGAAGCCTGCTTCCTTCCCATGCATCTTCATTGCTCAGATAGCCACTCAGCTGGATACAGAACTTGGTCAGCCTTGGGAGGGCTGTGCTAAGGGAATGCTGTCAATTTGGCCATGTATGGCCAAGGCCTTGGCATTATGTTTTCTGAGTGCCCATCACCCATCTTGGGCCTTCAGTCTCTGGATCTATTTTCATCTCTTGGGCCAAGTTCCCTCCTGCTGTTTGATTGAAGGAAAACCTGCTGTGTTCCTGGAGTCCCTGAAGTCTTAACTTAGTCATGCACAGGCAGTCAAAGGCCTGGGCTAGCACTGAGGTGAGGAAAGAGCTCACATTGCCTTGGTCTCCAAGGCAGAGCATCCATTGCCTGGATCCCAGATCACTGGTCACTCAGGTGGCAGCCTACGTTGGGGAGAATGCCTGTACTGTGTCTGCCAGCTGGCCTCGAGGGTGCAAAGATTGACACTGCTGTCTCTGTTCCTCTGAGCATTTTTCCAGGTCTCTGTTAATTAGGCTATGAGTTTGAATCGCCCAGACAGCTTTGTAAAAGATATTTTAAAATACTAATGTCTGAGCCCTTCCTCATTGATATGGGCTGAGGAGAGGGTGCCCTGGGCTTCAGTGTTTTTGAGAAGCCCCCCAAGTTGGTCTTGATGGTGTGGCTCAGTGGGATATTATCCTGCATCCTGAAAGGTCAAGGGTTCAATCCCCATTTGGGGGGTGGACAAGTCAACCAACCAATTTTTCCCTCTTTCCCCTCTCTTCCCTTCATTCAAACATAAAAATAATTTCAAAAGGTTCCGATTTGTCCCTGTTGCCCCTCCCTCTTTCAGTTTAATTAGTATGGCCTATTCCTTATAGGAAAAACACAAAATTAAGATTAGTTCTTGTATGAATCTTAGCAAAATCCAGGCTATAATATAAGAGATAGCATTAGCAAATATAACTACACAATTGAGGGTCATCTTTAGCACTATGATTCTTACTATATTTTTGCTAAATTACATTCTTAAAGCTGTACCCTATTCTACCCTTGTTAGCCTTGTTTTAAGCATTTGCTCCATTTACAACTGAACCTTGTAGACCTCAATTGCACATCCAAAGAGATGTGCACTGTCAGAAAAGTTACATTTTAATGAAAAATTACACATATAAAAGCCTATGTTAAATACTCTTCACCCAATGAGACCACCATTTTGTATGAAATAATTTACTGTATGCTTTGCTGTACAGTTTCAGCAGCAGATGAAATATACATTCATACCTCGGTACTTGTTGGCCTCAGAACTCAAATTCTGTATTTGTCCCATTTTGAGAGAAAAAAGTGTTTCAGCATTTGGCACTTGCTCGGGACTCATTGTACTTGCTAGAACTTGTATGAGTCACCACACTACCCCAAAAGAGAAAATGCTTCATCACTTGTTGTGTTCAGTACTCCTCGATTTTGGCACTGGTCGTAAGTTCTGGAACAAATTAACGAGGAGTACCAAGGTACCACTGTATCTTATAAATGCAATGAGGGTAAACGCATTCTTTTGTGGCATGGTGGTGGCACATCAGCTCAAGTGGCCAGCTAATTTTTTAAAACTTTCACCTGAGGACATTTTATTGATTTCAGAGAGAGCATGATATAGATCAGTTGCCTCCTGCACATGCACTGACCAGGATTGAACCCACAACCTATGTATGTGCCATAGCCAGGAATTGAACCTAAAACCTTTTGGTGTTTGGAATGACACTCCAACCAAATGAGCCACCCAACCAGGGTACGGTCAGCCAAGATTTTAAGGTTGATGTGCTCATGTCTGGACTCAGATTTGGGTTGAGACCCACAGTTCAATGACTGCAGCACTATAGTGTGTGTCCATACCCATCTATAGAGTGTCTTGTTTCAATCTTGATTTCTCAGGGTCTCAGTCCAAGGAAGACTTCTTGTTCCTTTGTGTTGCTGAAGTCTGTAACTTTTTTCTCTCTTTTTAACAGTATCTTGGGAAGGAGCTCTTTCGGACCAGGTCTGGGTCACCTCACTATTGGAAAAATCTTTGTTCTGAAGGCTGGCTAGGTGGAGTCTAGCTGCCTGGGAGTGTTTTCTGAGCCTGCATGAGGCTTGTGCCTGGGTTTGAGTTTAACTGTGTCTGCATGTTTTCAAGTCTTGGAGAACGGGTCCTGTTTTAGACTCTGTGGAAGAGTTCATTGTATCTCTGTCTCTGAGAGATTTCTTTATATTGTGCCATTTGGGATCCCTGTTTATGTCACTCTTTGTCAGGGTCTCTAAGAGAAGGTCTCTGAACCTAGGATTCTGCCCCTAATCCCAAAATTTTTATCTGGATCAAGTCTCTCAGAAAAGGCCTGGGTGGGAGGGGGCTCTGTCTGAGATTCAGGATGCAAACTCGGGAGGTGTCCCCTTGCGGGCTTCAGTCCATGTCTCCTTCTTACTAGGTGGAAGATCCTGAGCATGGCCTGGAAGAGCAACTTCTCTGACTCTGGCTGTGGCCGCCTGGGGCTCCCTGCAGCTCTGGCCAAGGCTGGGGTGTGGCAGTCTCCCTGCAAGCTGGCGGGCTGGGCCTGCGTGGACAGCCCTCCCTCCCGTATTACACGCCCCCACCCAGGATTCTCCCGTCTATTGCCCCCCCTCCACTCCCCCCACCTTTCCCTCTAGCCCCATCCCAACGGATCCCGGCTTCCTTACATGGTCACGGCTGGGCCTCTAGCTCCCGGACGTCCTCCTCCACCCCCACCGCCCTCCGCCCCTACCGGACACGGCCCCCGCCCTGCAAGCCCAGCGTGGTCCGCCTGCGCCCCACCATGGAGGACCTGGGTGAGTGGGGTCCGAGTCCCCTTGTACCTAGCCCTTTACCATCGCCTGGACCGGTTCCCCATCCTGGAGCCCCATGGCACTCCCCTGCATCTCCTCATCCTGCCTCCTGTCTTCTCGCTTTTACTCTCTGCTCGCGCCTTCTTTCCGACTCCACGTCCCCCTTCCTGCCTTTCCCGGGCGGGCCGCTTCCTCCCTCCTTTCCTCACCCTGCCACTCCATCACTGGCTGCAGACAGATGGGCAGGGAGAGGCAGCGCCTGCTTGTGGGAGCCTGGGTTCAGGGGCTTTTGGATGGGAAGGGTTAAAGGGGTCTTGGGTCGGAGACCGGGAAAGTAGATAGGAAAGGAGGCTATGACATCAAGTTCTGGAAAAGAAAGGGTCGCACCCCAGGGTTTAGGGAAGGAAAGAATTAAAGGTTCCTAAGTTTGGTAGGGGTCTGGGAGAGGTTAAGGGTGCTCAGGGACTAGTAAAGGAGCAGGATCTTCTAGGTTCTGTAAGGGAAACGGGATGTGGGCGGTAGGGTAGTGGTGTCCGGGTGGGAAGGAG
Organism: Noctilio leporinus; assembly: GCA_004026585.1. Lineage (NCBI taxonomy): Eukaryota > Metazoa > Chordata > Mammalia > Chiroptera > Noctilionidae > Noctilio > Noctilio leporinus. Next base: position 32,499 of record PVIW01005150.1, read on the forward strand.
GCATTTTGTACTCCCTGTCTGTTGGAACTGGGGCTGGAAGGCTGTGCCCTCCAACTGAGACAGAAGGGGTTCCAGCACCCTGCAGTAGGGGGTGCTTCTCAGTAGGGGTAATGAGCTCTGGTATGGGGGAAGAATAAGCCAATCAGAAAGCAGGTCCCTGCAGGTTCACCAATGAAGTACATAGGGTGGGACCCAATCCTGGAGGTGGGCCAGAGCTGAGTGAGGCTGTTCTGGTCCGTGGAGGAATTGGTGGGCGTGGCAAAAGAGCATCCAATCAGAAAGCTGGGTGCCAGGCATGTAGCCAATTGAGCAATTTGGGGTGGAGCCAAATTTGGCTCAAGTAAAGAGCCAATTTTGACTGCATTTGGGAAGGCTTTGAGAAAAAAAAAGAAAAAAATCAGGCGTCTGGGTTTGTGCATGACTCCCAGGGTGTGACATTTGGGATGTTCTGGTCACATATATTCCTTGCTGCCCTTCCACTTCTCTGCTTTGGTCTGGTCTTGTGTTTCCTTCTAATCCTTGACCTCTGCTCCTAATACTGACTTCTGTCTTCAAAACTGCCTCCTTGAAACCTTTATTTTCTCATATCTTAAGGCCCTGTCTCTGCCCTAACCTTGACCTCTCAGCTTCTCACGCTGATGGCCTCTTCCTGCAGATGCCCTGCTCTCTGACCTGGAAACAACCACCTCGCACATGCCAAGGTCAGGGGCTCCCAAAGAGCGACCCCCAGAGCCCCTCACGTCTCCCCAACCACAGGTAAGATCAGATGCTGTGGACTAGGGCAACCCAAAAGTACAGGTCTATGACCCCACACATATGTCTGTCTCGCTGCAGATGGCGTCTGGCGAATCTTTAGGAGCCTCGGGGGACAAGGATCATCTGTACAGGTAAGGGACCTGGGAACTAGGGGATGGAAAAGCCAGTTGAGACTCAAAGTGAGGAGACTTGGATCCCCCCACCTGAATCCAAGCTCCCACCTTGTTTCCCAGTACGGTATGCAAGCCTCAGTCTCCAAAGCCTGTGGCTTCTGCGGCTCCTCCATTCTCCTCTTCCAGCGGTGTTTTGGGCACAGGACTCTGTGAGCTGGACCGGTTGCTTCAAGAACTTAATGCTACTCAGTTCAACATCACAGGTACCAGGGTTACTGAGATAGGTCGTGTTGACAGGGGGCAGGGCAGGGCAAGGGCTGGGCAGGGAAGAGCAGAGATTAAGAGGTATAGATTCTCCAGAGTAGAAGCTAAAAGGACACAAAGCCTTAAGGGATGGTGGGTAGAATATGGCTCTATGTCCAGTGCCCTTTTCTCCTCTCTGCAGATGAAATTATGTCTCAGTTCCCAACTAGCAAGGAGACTGCAGGGGAACAACAGGAGGACCCATCTGAGGACAAGAAAAGGCCCAGTCTGTGAGTTTCGCATAGCTGAGAGTGCTGGAAGAGCAGTGATTGGTCTTGGATGCCTGAGTTACTGGAGGGATTGTTGCTCTGGGAGGTGCCAAGCTGACGGTTGTTTTCTTCATAGCCCTCCAAGCCCATCTCCTGTTCTCCCCAAACCTTCAGCCACCTCGGCCACCCTGGAGTTGGATAGACTGATGGCCTCACTCTCTGACTTCAGAGTCCAGAACCACGTGAGTCAGGCATGGGGGTGGGCCGTTATGGTTTTGTGGTTCCCTAACCCATTTTAGAACTTCCCACATCTGCAGCCTTACTGACTCAACTCACTTTCTCTCTGTTATAGCTTCCAGCTTCTGGGCCATCCCAGCCACCAGTGCCAAGCTCTGTGAATGAGGGCTCCCCACCCTCACCAGAGCCAGCCAGCAAAGGGAGCTTAGACACCATGCTGGGACTGCTGCAGTCTGACCTCAGCCGCCGTGGCATTCCCACCCAGGCTAAGGGCCTCTGCGGCTCCTGCAATAAACCTATTGCTGGGCAAGTAAGTGGAGGTCTGTGAGTAGGGTGATAGAGATCCATGTACCCATGAATCTTCACTGAGAGCCAGCCTTTGTGCTGTTTCTTTTTAATAAGTAACTCTGGACAGTGGGTATTATTGGTATTCATATTTTATGAATGAGGAAATTGAAGTTCTGAGTAACACAGCAAGTAAGTGGCAAGGTGAGAATTACAACCCAGTTACTATTTATGGTGGGCCTTCCATGCACCAGGTACTGTGCTACTGGCTCCTTTGCAAAGCCCCATCTTATTTAATCTTCACAAATGCCTAGTTGACTCCACCCACCACAAGACTGTTTCTCCTCTCCCAGAGTCTGGTTTGACTTTTGGCTTATTGACTGAGCAGATTTTATTGACAATAACTGTGCCCAGTGGTTGACGTAAAGCTTCCTGGCAGATAAAGTGCCTTGCTTCCATCTCAGAACTTCCAATCTGAGCCAAGCAGGTGGCATTATGACTTTCATGGGCCTTAGGCACTTTTGTCTTAATACATCCCTTTGTCCATTAAAAAATATTAATATTGTATTTTATGACTGTTAATATAAAGATGAACATATTAATATTATATATGGAATCATTTTCTTCTGGCTCTAAAAGAAATTATGACATTTTTCTGGGCTCCTAAAAGTTATTGTGGGCCCTAGGCAGTGTGCTGGAAGACCTGGGTTGAATCTCCATCATGTTTAAGACTGAGTGACTTGAACATTAGGTTTTTTTTTAAAGAGTTTATTTATTATTTTTCAGAGAGAGGGGAAGGGAGAGAGGCAGAGAGAGAGAGAAGCATCAATGTATGGTTGCCTTTCACCTACCTCCAGCTACGAACCTGGCTGGAGACCTGGCTTGCAACCTAGTTATGTTGCCCTGGCTGGGAATTGAACCTGCGACCTTTGGGTTCGCAGGCCGTTGCCTTATACACTGTGCTACCAGCCAGGGCGAACATTAGATTCTTCTTCCTCATTTCTCAGAGATGAAACTTGAAAAGTGCAGTATAAACCTTAGCTCAATGGGGACATGGTAGCTCAAGGGCCACTCTGACCCTGGCCTCAACCCCAACTCAAAGGTGGTGACTGCACTGGGGCGTGCTTGGCACCCTGAGCACTTCGTTTGTAGTGGCTGTTCCACCGCCCTGGGAGGCAGCAGCTTCTTCGAGAAGGATGGAGCCCCCTTCTGCCCTGAGTGCTACTTCGAGCGCTTCTCCCCACGATGTGGCCTCTGCAATCAACCTATTCGACATGTGAGCCCTGCCTTGGCCCACAAGCTCCTGTACTGTCCCACCCAAGGAGCCTATGAGTTGGGCTGCATCCACTCCCAGTCCCCTCTCTACCCCCCTCTCCCACCAACCCCCTCCAAACCCCCTCCCACCTGGACAGCCCTACACCTTGGCCTCTTCTATATTTCTTAAGATTCTGCCCTCTCTCATTGACTCCCAAGTTTCTCCTTTGGTCTCCCTTGCCTCAACTCATATTTCATTCAACCCACTCCTCTAGGCTCAGGGTGGGAGAGGGAGGGAAAGACAGATAGAGGGTAACACTGAGTATCTACTTCCATTTCCTGCAGAAAATGGTTACTGCCTTGGGCACCCACTGGCACCCAGAGCATTTTTGCTGCGTCAGTTGCGGGGAGCCATTCGGAGATGAGGGTGAGCTTGACTCCCACCTTCAAAGCCATGGATCTGCTTTACAACCCACCTCTTACCCTTTGGCTTAGGCCACTAAAGATCTCCGTAGTCCCTGGGGCCATGAATTTTCTCCTGCTCTCTTCTGGCCCCAAACCCTCCTTCCTATGGATTCTGATCCTATCCCCTTTCGCTCTATGCTCCGCCCCATCCCCGCCCTTGTCTCTCTCCCAACTGCTTACTCTGGTCCCACTGTTTTCACACCTCCTAGGACCATATTCTTTCAGTCCACTTGGTTTGTACCCCTAGGTTTTCACGAGCGCGAGGGCCGCCCCTACTGCCGCCGGGACTTCCTGCAGTTGTTCGCCCCACGCTGCCAGGGTTGCCAAGGCCCCATTCTGGATAACTACATCTCGGCGCTCAGTGCACTCTGGCACCCAGACTGTTTCGTCTGCAGGGTGCGCTCTGGGGATGCGGGGCCTGGGGGGATGGGCCAACAGGGGTGGGACTAGGCGTCTGAGGCAGGTGATTATTCAGGGCTGGGTGTTCCTGGAGGCAAGGCTTCTAGTCTCGGTGGGACTGTGGTGTGATAGGCCGAGAGGGGTTATTGGGCTCGGAAAGTGGGTTACCTGGCGGCGGGTTCAGTCGCTGATCTATACTGTCACTGCCGCCCTTCTCCAGGAATGCTTCGCCCCCTTCTCAGCAGGCAGCTTTTTCGAGCACGAGGGCCGTCCACTGTGCGAGAACCATTTCCATGCGCGGCGCGGTTCGCTGTGCGCCACGTGTGGCCTCCCGGTGACCGGCCGTTGCGTGTCAGCCCTTGGCCGCCGCTTCCACCCGGACCACTTCACCTGCACCTTCTGCCTGCGCCCGCTCACCAAGGGTTCCTTCCAGGAGCGTGCCAGCAAGCCCTACTGCCAGCCCTGCTTCCTCAAACTCTTTGGCTGACTCTCAGCCCCCTGAACCCCACCCTCCCGAAAAACCTGTGCTCTCCAGACCTCGAGGCCTTGCTCTTTGAACTTGGGACTCTCCTCAAACCCACCCTCTGTGTACCACCCACTGTAGAGACCCTCTCCTAAGGCACTTTACATTCTCCCAGCCAATCCTAAACCTACACGCCCCCAAAGTAGGACTGATACTGACTAGCACCCCTCCTGAGGGAACCCCAACCGCTGGAGGGCCCTTCTGACTGATGAGAAGTCAGGCCAGGACGTTCCTCACCGCTCCCCGACTCCCACCCCACCCCCACTCCCTCAGTGTTCTGTGCACTTTTTTCTACCTACATAAACACAGTCTAGTTGCACCTGTGCTGTGTCTCTGCCCTGGAAAGCCGCTCCGTGCGATGGTTCTTTCTGCAATCGGTTCTAGGACACCACCGTGTGTCTGGAGCGAGACCTGCAGCCTTAGCTTTCACGTATCAGATGAGCCCGATGCTGCAAAGGAGGGCGACCAGAGCCACCTTGTACAGATGGTGGCAGAACTCAAGCTAGGCCCCATACAGCCTTCCTGCCTCCATCTCCCCTACCTCCTTTCACTCTGTTTTCTTTGTTTGTTTGTTTTAACGTTTTTTAAAAAGATTTTATTTATTATGTTTCAGAGAGAGGGTAAGGGAGAGAGGCAGAGAGGGAGAGAAACATCAATGTATGGTTGCCTTTCACCTGCCTCCAACTACGGATCTGGCTGGAGACCTGGCTTGCAGCCTCATTATGTTGCCCTGGCTGGGAATTGAACCAGCGAACTTTGGGTTTGCAGGCCGGCACCTTATCCACTGTGCCACCAGCCAGGGCTGTTTTTGAAATAAGCACTTAAATGGTTCCCTTACCAATTTCCTGGACTCCTGCCATCTTGCCTGGGGTCCACCTTCATAGGTGGGCATCATCCAGAAGTTCCAATCTATACCTTTTGGATCTGGGCACTAAGGCACAGCTTCCCTCTTACTATAGTATTAACTCATAACATCTCCCCTAGGCAGAGGGTGACAGTTGGTGTGGTCAGGGTAGTGGCTGAGGGAAGCCTGAAGGAGGCTGGAGGCTGGGGTCTGGAGGAGTCAGAAGGAGGCTCCTAACTGGAAGTCAAGAAAGGCTTCCTGAAGGAGGTGATGCCTGAGCTAGCAAAAAGGGTGGAACCAGGGGGTTTTAGGTGTGAAGAAGGCCAGGCTCCATCTGAATCTCCAAGCCTCAGAGGCCTTTCTGAGCCCACAAAACTTCACCTTGGACCCCGCAGTCCTCTAGGGAGTGGGTATGCACTGTTGGGTCCAAATAAAAGGGGCCTTTGAGGGTGAAAATGATGGATTCTCAGGGCCCCTTCCAGCTCAAGGAGACATTAGCAGCTAAAGAGCATGTGTATGGTTAAGAGATAGGTGAGGTGTTATCTGTCTTCACCTCAGGCAGAACCCCAGGTCCTTTTCTCTCTGAGACTCTTTCCCCTGGGTCTTCCCAGATCTCCTGCTCTTTCCCTTCTACTAATGCTCCCTGGATAGTTTAGACATCCCTGCCTTGAGGATGCCCAAATTGGTCATTTCCAGTCTCAATTTATTCATTCGCAAAGTGTTTATTGAATATTTACTGTGCCAGGCTCCACACCAGGTGCTGGGTGACCACAGGGAACCAAGTAAATATGCTTCTTGCCCTCTCAGAGCTGAAGTCTCTCTAGTAGGGAAGACAGATGACAAGTGACAATTGTGATGAAGTAATGGGTCTTCTCTGATAGTCTAGGTAAAGTTGGTTTGTCCCCTTTGTTTCTAACCACAACACCTTCCAAGTCCTTAATAGCACTTGTCACTATTGCAAAGACATATTTATTTGATACTTATTTATATTTGTTTTTGAAACTGGAATGCAAGTGCCTGAGAGCTTATCAGATATAATTTTTTTGTTAGACAACATTCTCTAGTGTCGTATGGTATCAGGTATGTGGAATGTGCTCAATAAATGTGAATGAAGGAAGGAGTGAGGAAGAAAGGAATGGCAGGAAAATGAGAAGAAAAAAATAGAGAAAACTAAGAGAAGGTGGGGAAGGAATTACCTCACTTGATCTTAGTCAAAAGGCTGAGAAGCAATGGGAAGGGATTACTTTAACCAGATAGTCAGAGAAGTCCTCTGTGAAAATGTAATGTACTTGGTTGAGAAAGAGCCTGAGGAGAGCATTCCAGGTGGAGGAAGCAGCAATTGCTAAGGCCAGGAGGTAGGAAGAGCTTGGCATATGAAAAAGGAAAGAGGGCCAGTATGGTTGGATCAAAGTGAGGAAGGTGGAGGGTAGTGGCAGATGAGATCAAAGAGGAAATAGGTGCCACGTCATGACAGGCTTTGAAGGCCACAGTGAGGCCTGTAGCCCCAATGTGTCCTCTGACTCTGGCACTGCATTTCTCTCAGGCACTTCTGAGATTTATCACCTCTGGAAGCAGGCACTGTGGTTGCCCTTCCCATATCTGCATGGTCCACCTGGGAAGCCATATGTAGCTGGTTCCCTGATACCCAGTCTCCCCACTTGCTCCCTCAGTTTCTGTCTGAGGGTGCTCTGGTGGAAGGAGCATGCTCTTGTACCCCTCAGGGATGAAGTGGGTGTGCAGGTTTTGGAACCTGCAACTAGAGACAGGAGTTGGTGAAGACATACCCGTGCTTCCTGAATGCCTGAGGGTCAGTTCTGAAGTGTGCTCTCCACTGTCCCAGAGGGTCCCCATTGGGATTGGACTTCAATTGTTCATAGTGGTAACCTGTCAGCGGACACATCCTTTATTGGCTTTTCTCTTTTTCTTTCTATCCAACCTTCTCCCTTACTGTATTCAGCCCTGTGCTGAGCAATATAACTCCAGAGATGAATGGGATCCTTACCAGTTCTTGGGGAGGCTCTAGCCTGTTGTGGAGGCAGACCTAGACCCACACAAGGGCCATACAATGTGCTTGGAACTGTATCAGAAAAGTCAGAGAAGTCTTTCCTAAAGAGGTAACATGAGCTGGGTACTGAAGGCTGAGTAGGAGTTGGCCATTGGGAGAGAGGGAGGACTTCTAAGCAGAAGGCCCAACTTATGCAACAGTTTGGGGGTATAAGAGACATAGGCTGGGCAGGGCAAAAGAGTAGAAAATAAATAAAAGGAAACTATAGATTTGGTATGGGAGCAAGGGAAAGGGTGGGTGAAAGTTGGGGCATGGCAGGCCTTGAACATCAAGCTGAGGAGCTACTTCCTCCTGAGTGTGATGGGGAGCTATGGAGTGTTTGTGAGGAGGGGTGTGACAATGTCAGATTAGGGTATTGAAAATGATCCCTCTGGATTAGTCAGAACCAGGGGGCTGGCTCAGGCAGGATCCCTAGGTCAGAGCTAAAAGTAGGCATTTTTAGGGGGTGAAGGAGATTTTGAGCCCAAGACACTGGGGAAAGAGTAAGGGATAAGGCCCAGGATGGCATGTTCCTGAACTTGAAAGGGCCCACCTCCCCAAGACCAGCCTTCAGCCTTGATGTGACCTGATTCAGCTAAACAAAGCCGGAAAGCGGGGCATAAGGCCTGTATGATTTGTCAGCTCACTGCACCTGAGGTAACCATTAATCCCTCCCCTGGGAGAATCCAACGGCTGGTCCCTTGAGGGGCAGATGCTGGACAGCATGGAGGAACACACAGAGGCAGGCTTGCCACCAGGGCTTGAAGAGCAGAGGGCCTTAATTGACAACCCTGCTGACATCCTGGTCATTGCTGCTTATTTCCTGCTGGTCATTGGTGTCGGCTTGTGGGTGAGAAGTTGAAGGGTGGTGCTGCCGGGGAGATTTGCTGGGGCATAGAGGGAAAGTCAGGGAGATGTCTGGTAGCTGCAGGGGCAGGATGCCTAGATCTCTGAGGGAGAAACCAGGGGCTCGGGGAAGGTGGGGGGCCCCTTACCCCTGCAATTCAGTCTTTTGATAACCTCAGGGAGGCTTAGCCAACACTCATTCTTTGTCTTCCCACTTTTGGATTGGACTAGTATTATCCTCAAGAGCCGCATTCTAAATGAGTCCTCTGTTCCCCTGTCTACATTATAGCTGATGGGAGTCTTAGGCCTGACCCAAGGCCCCCAGGAAAGTCAGGCCAAATCTAACCACACTCAGGCTTGGGTAGTTGGACACCAGGCTAGGGCATGGGTGGCTTTGGGTGCTGGGAAGGGGTTGTGGGGGTAGGCTGTGAATCATCAGGGGAGCGGAACATTGGGTTAATCTTCAGCCTGAAACAAGGTTGAGGAATGTGTTGAGGAGGCTAATGAGGTCCAAAGATATGCCCTGAACCTAGGTCTCCCCAACTCCTGTCTCCCAGTCTATGTGCAGAACCAACAGAGGTACCGTGGGCGGCTACTTCCTGGCTGGACGAAGCATGGTGTGGTGGCCGGTGAGAGAGGCTGGGCTGTGGAGTGGGAGGGGGCCTAGAGAAGCAGCCTGGCTCACTCATACCTCTGGTCACCCAGGTGGGTGCCTCTCTCTTTGCCAGCAACATCGGCAGTGGCCACTTTGTGGGCCTGGCAGGGACTGGTGCTGCAAGTGGCTTGGCTGTGGCTGGATTTGAGTGGAACGTGAGGATCCCCTTTTGCAAATAACCCCCACCCCCAATAGGATTCCTTGGAAGGGTCATGTATAGGTAGCCTCCAGGCAGAGGGGATGTGAGGCTGAAGGTGAAACTTCCTGATTAGGGGGTGGGGTTGGGCTTCAAGTGAGGGTCACATGTCCAGCATGGAGGCAGAGGAACGTAATAGGAAATTACCACTTTCGGGGTAGGGATAGGTCCTGTTCCTGACTTGCTGTGTGAGCCTGAACCAGCCACTACCTTTGTGGCCTTGATTTACTCCTCTGGGAAGTGAGCTGAACAGCCTCAAAGACAGGGAAGTGCTTGTTCTTATGCTCTCTGAAGTCGTGGCCTAGTGAAGACCTCTGGGCCAAATTAAAGCCCCTTGCAGAAGTGGGAGGAAGACAAAGCTCTGGGACTAAGGGAAGCTGGGGAGATAAGGGCTTGAGCTCAGGGCTTCCTGGAGAGGGAGGTCTCTATGCTGAGACTTGGTGGTTTCTTGAATGGAAAGGAGAGCAGAAGCAACCCTTCCTGGCAGAGGCTGGGGTCAGGCTGAGGAGCCTGTGCTTGGACTCATGTGCTTGAGGGGTTAGGGGTTAGGGACCATCTTGGGAGGGACTGGCCAGGGGTCATGGCCTGGGAGGGCAAGGAGGGCTCTAGTTCAGGGCTCAAGAAGGTGCCAGGACCATGTTCTTTAATGCTCAGGGATCAAGGATATTGTCTGCATTACTGTTCTCTAGGCCCCAGATGGGAAATAGCCTTCAGAATAGCACATTCGCGGAAGGAAGGTCTTTCATACTCCTGGCGGAGGGGGGCGGAGCGGTGTTGATAGGGAGAACACGCTCAAGGCAGGACCTCCGGGTCACTCTCAACTGCCGCGCTGTGCCCACAGGCGCTGTTTGTGGTGCTGCTCCTTGGCTGGCTCTTCGCACCTGTGTACCTGACTGCGGGCGTCGTTACCATGCCACAGTACCTACGCAAGCGCTTCGGAGGCCATCGTGTCCGCCTCTACCTGTCCGTGCTCTCACTTTTTCTGTACATCTTCACCAAGATTTCGGTGTGCACTTGCGGAGGGCGGAACGGGGCTCTTGACAGGAAGAGATAACACCGTCAAGGTCTTTAAAAAGCCTGCGAGGGGGCGGGACCAAAGAGAAATAGATGTAATATCCTGATGGAGGCAGGGCCTGAAGGGCAAGGATTTCTGGGGATGTGGACACTCCAGATTTCTGTGGGTGGAACCTGGGAAGGCCAGGCCATGGAGAAATGAGGGAACCTTTGAGGCATGGCCACATAGGATTGTGGTCTGGGCAGGAGGTGGAACTGGATGCCTTCCCTGGCTTGTGGGTCCTGACTTGTGTGTTCACTCTTTCCCCCAAGGTGGACATGTTCTCTGGGGCAGTATTCATTCAACAGGCTCTGGGCTGGAACATCTATGCCTCTGTCATCGCTCTCCTGGGCATCACCATGGTCTACACTGTGACAGGTGGCTGTGGCAGGGAGGGGCTTGGGAAAGGGAGTAGGCTCGGGAGATGGGACAGGAGTGTCACTCAGCCATATTCCAAGCCCTGCCTTCTGTTTCCTGAGTGCATGAGACTAGGGAATGGGCCATCCTTTGAAATGTGTTCTCCAGGAAGGGGTACCTTTTCCGTATTAGAACGACAGGGTCTATACAAGGAGCAGCCTGTCTGGGCTGTCCCCACTGACCCAGGTTCATTGCAGGAGGGTTGGCGGCGCTGATGTACACAGATACCGTGCAGACCTTTGTCATTCTCGGGGGTGCTTTCATCCTCATGGGTTACGGTATGTCCAATCGGGGAGGGGCGCGGAGGTCATGTGTTAGAGGGCTCTCACTTTGGGAGCTGGGACACTCCGTGTCTCAGGCATGTGGGTAGTAGGGAGGGCCTTGGGGGGACACCGGGTCCCCTGATGGTCTTGCCTGCACAGCCTTCCATGAAGTGGGCGGGTATTCGGGGCTTTTCGACAAATACATGGGGGCAATGACGTCGCTGACGGTGTCGGAGGATCCAGCCGTGGGCAACATCTCCAGCTCCTGCTACCGACCTCGGCCCGACTCCTACCATCTGCTCCGGGACCCTGTCACAGGGGACCTACCTTGGCCGGCTCTGCTCCTGGGGCTTACCATCATCTCAGGCTGGTACTGGTGCAGCGACCAGGTGCGGGATCAGGGCTTGGGGTGGGGAGCAAGGCTGGGGCAGAACCGGAACCTATGTAGGCGGGGCTAGATGGGTGGAGCCTGAAGCCACGAGGTGGAGATGGGTTGAGGGCATGGCCTGATAGGGCGAGAACCCTGCCAGGGTGGAGCTAAACCAGAGGAAGCTAGACCCAACCGGCGGGGAACGTGTATGGAGTGGAGTTGCTGCAGTGCTGAGCCAGGCAGGGCCTGAATTAGAGGGGCGAGTTGAGGCAAGGCCTGAGGGGTAGGACTATCTGGGATTGGTGGCAGGTAGTTGAATGCCCCTGGTCACAGGTTATTGTGCAGCGATGCCTGGCAGGGAAGAATCTGACCCACATCAAGGCAGGATGCATCCTGTGTGGCTACTTGAAGCTGATGCCTATGTTCCTCATGGTCATGCCAGGCATGATTAGCCGCATTCTTTATCCGGGTAATGTATGCACCTCGACCGAGTCCTATGCCCCATTCAGACCTTTTCTTGTGTAAGGATCCGAGTGCCTGCTTCCATATCCCTTACAGCCTTAAGATTTGGGAATCCGGTCATCCAGTCCCACTCCGTTTAGGAGGCCCACCTCACCTCCATTAGAATTCCCAGTCCCCACTTCAGGGATCTGAGTTCCCAGACCAGGTCCTGACCTAGCTGTGTTGTGCCCTTTCCCCCAGATGAAGTGGCATGCGTGGTGCCTGAGGTGTGCAAGCGTGTGTGCGGCACTGAGGTGGGCTGCTCCAACATCGCCTACCCACGGCTCGTCGTGAAGCTCATGCCTAATGGTGAGGGCGAGCACCCAGGTTGCCCCCTGCCCAGGGGTGCAGGCACGCTTCGGACACTGCGACTGGGAAAAATCACCCTTTACCAAGCCCTTGCCCTCACTGCTCCCATTGGCCCACAGGTCTGCGCGGACTCATGCTGGCGGTCATGCTGGCTGCACTCATGTCCTCACTAGCCTCAATCTTTAACAGCAGCAGCACACTCTTCACCATGGACATCTACACGCGCCTGAGGCCTCGTGCAGGAGACCGAGAGCTGCTGCTCGTCGGACGGTGAGGCCTGAGTCTCTGCCCATGAGCCCTGGAGAGGGACGGGAAGCACTGGTAGGGTTAGGGAGAGAATGGGGTCCTGGGTCAAGTCTGATGGCTGCTCACCGCAGGCTCTGGGTGGTGTTCATCGTGGCAGTGTCCGTGGCCTGGCTACCTGTGGTGCAGGCAGCACAGGGCGGGCAGCTCTTCGACTATATCCAGGCAATCTCCAGCTACCTGGCGCCACCTGTATCCGCGCTCTTCGTGCTGGCGCTCTTCGTGCCCCGCGTCAATGAGAAAGTGAGCATGCGTGAACGTTGCTTGCTTGGTGCAGGGATTGGACATTGGCGAAGGCTGACGCTCTCTGTTCCACAGGGTGCCTTCTGGGGACTGATTGGGGGCCTGCTGATGGGTCTGGCGCGCCTTATTCCGGAGTTTTCCTTTGGTTCTGGCAGCTGTGTTCACCCCTCCGCATGTCCAGCACTCCTCTGTGGGGTGCATTACCTCTACTTTGCCATTGTGCTCTTCGTCTGCTCTGGCCTCCTCACCCTTGTAGTCTCACTATGCACAGCACCCATCCCTCACAAGCACGTAAGTATCAGACTCCAACAGGCAGCAAACATACCACGTGGGCCAGTGTACCCCTCTCCAGCCCGTTTGGCAGTTCACTTCCAGGTACCAGCAGAGAGGACCTGGTTTTCTATGTTAAGGACTATTGAGGGGAGGCTGGGAGTCCAGTTTGAGGATGCATTTGCAAAGCAAGCACAATGATTTTCACTTCAGGATATTTATTTGAGGTTTGGGGGAGGTGGCTTGAAGACTGTAGGGGAAGCAATGAAAGCCCCCAACTTCCTCAGCATGGCGTCTAGGGCTCAAAACGCAGGATATGATTGGTAGCTGAGAGGGACAGAAAGCCCACACAAGGGTTCGGTCTTGTTCTGCTGCAGGGCAAGTGTCCCACCACAGGGCCGGAAAGAGAGCCATGCCCAAAGGATGGGCAGGGCTCCACAGGTGGACAAGTAGTGGAAAAGGAAATGGGGAAATATGAGCAAATAAATACCCACAGGAAAGGACACGGTGTTAGCAGGACTAAGACTAGAATCTAAAGTACTAAATTTTAAGTGCAGACAGGAGACCTGGGGTGGTGAAACAGGGCCAGGAGCTTTAAATGCCCAGCCAAGGAGCTTGGGTGTAGTCTAAGGGCAAAGGGCAACCATAGGTCATGTTTGAATGAGCTGAGACTCAGCAAATGTACAAGTTGCGCAGAGGGAGGCTAGGACATGCCAGTGTGGACAACACATCAGGGTCTGGAGTGGGGGAACAGAACTCCCACTTGGTCCCTGCTCCCATCTTCCCCCAGCTCCACCGCCTGGTTTTCCGTCTCCGGCACAGCAAGGAGGAGCGGGAGGACCTGGATGCTGATGAGGTGGAAGGTCGAGCCTCACCCCCTGTACAGGATGGGCATCCTGAGCACGCAGTAGAGATGGAGGGTAAGGCACTACCCTAGAAGGTGGGCCTAGGGAGCTGAGGGAGCCAAGTTCCCTCAAACTAACTTAAGAGTTTCAATTTTTCCCAGAGTCCCAATCCCCAGCACCAGGCCTGTTTCGCCAGTGCCTGCTCTGGTTCTGCGGAATGAGCAGGGGTCGGGCAGGTAGCCCCCCACCCCCTACACAGGAGGAGGTGGCAGCAGCAACCAGGCGGCTGGAGGATATCAGTGAGGACCCAAGATGGGCTCGTGTGGTCAATTTCAATGCCCTGCTCATGATGGCTGTGGCCACATTCTTCTGGGGCTTTTACGCCTGAGGTCATCTGTTGGGACACTTATAGCCACAGCCAGGGCAGGGCTTAGCCTCACAGTGAGTGCAGGTGGGGAGCCTGCAGTGGTAAGAAGGGAGAAGGGAAGCATGGTTCCTCTTCTAACTTGTTTCTGCCTGGGACTCAATCCATCTGATTGGCAGTTACAAACTGTGAGGCCTTAGCCAACCAGCCATGGCAGTTCCTTCATGCAAAAATAAACCTGCCTTTTTCCCATGCCCTGCTGTAGTCCACTTGTTCTTGCTTCAGGCTTTTAGTCTGGGGTCTGGCCCTCCATCTGGAATGCTCATAAGACCTTCTTTTCTGGAGATAGGAGCCATGTGGCCCTCCACTCATCCACTTCTAGCTGGTGCTTCTCAGTATTCCAGCCCACATCCTGCAGTCCTAGGGAGAGGTCATGGGAGCATTGGTACTACAAGGACTGCTGGTGAGGAGTCTGGGATGACCCTGGGGCAATAGGTAAGGAGCAGCACAAGCTCCTTGCTCTGCTCAGGCTTCTCTTGCCTCTGCTAGGTGATCTCTGGCATAAAATGAGGCTAACCCTCATCTGATTACAGTAAGAATTCACTGAGCTGGCACATGGTAAAGGGATAGAATGGAATAAGTGCTAAATAAAAGATTTGCACCTGCATTTATAAGCCTCCCCTCACTCCCAGTTCTTTAATGCTAACTGGGATTTATTATAGAGACTCAACATTGGCAGCCTCAGGGACCATCCTAGCATTCTCCATTCTGCATACAGGGAAAGCTAGGCCCAGGCTTAAGCTCACAGAAAGAACCCAGATCTACCACATCTCAGGTAAGGGTGGGGGATGGGGGGAAGGGGCAGGCATGGCCCCTGGGGAGAAGGCCTCAAAGGCCAACATGCCTAAAGGATGTTACCTTTCAAGAACTTTGGGAATAGCTTGTCCAGCACTTGGTGTGTCTCCTTGACGATGACCCAGCTCTCTTTCTTAGGACCTGGATAGGGATGCAGAACCAGGAGCTCTTGGGTCCCCAAGCTGAACATGCTCTCTCCACCCTACTCCATTATCAACAGTCTAGATTGTGAGGCTCTTACCTGCCTTTACTTGGTTCCTCAGTTCCTCCAGCTCTCTTGGGAGGGGCCCATCTTCTCGCAGGGCTCCAAGCACCAGCCCATGCGTGGCAGCCCGGAGGACAGTCTCAGGGCCTGCCACCTGGCTCAGAATGACCTGCACCCGGTCTGGAGACCCAGAGATAGACTGGTACCAGGAAGGGCCACTCCCCACACACTCTCAACCCTATCACCCTGCTTTAGCCTTGTCTGCCCATAGAGGCCCTCACCTGGCATGGAAGATCATCACTCACCCTTTCCTTTCCCAGTTCATCTCCTGATGCTCCCCAGTGCTCTGGCCAAACCAAAATGCCCTATTTCCTCACACAACTTCACAGCAGCTCACTGATGTGGGTTTATTTTGCATGTTTGTAATGGCTAATGAGAAGGAATAAGCACCTTTTAACATATGGCCAGCAGACCAGTAAATTCTAGTGCTTTTTTCCTCAAGAAAGAACTCTGGATGGGAGAGAAAAGTAGTTCTGCCGAGATAACTAAAGGTCATAATCTAAATTGAATGTGTCAAAATATACAAAATGCTTTTACATAATCATCTTATTTGATCCTCATAAAAACAATGCAGGTAATAAGGCAGGTAAAGTAAGGAGTTAAGTAAACTTCATGGCACACGGAGCTCTAATTCAAATGCATCAAGCCTCAGTCTACAGCTCCCTCCAGGACACCTGGTGGTCTCCCCACTGTCCAGAGCTTGTCCAGGGCTATAGCCCTGAAGCTGGAGGAATGAGAGGCTGACCCCAGGTAGGCAAGTCTAAGGCTGGGAGGACACAGCACACTTACTTTGTGATTGATCCCAGTGAAGAAGGTAAGGTTCCCGGTGCCCCTCAACCAGCTGCTGCAGCTCCGAGACACTGAAGGAGACAGTGCAGTGGGGAAGGAGAAAGCAAAGGCAGGAGTGAACAGCCACCTGTTAACTGTAACTGTCCGTACTTCACCTGTCCTTTACCCACTCCCCATCTATCCCTTAGCCGTTACCACGTACCCCACAGCCACCTTCCCTTCTTTTTGCATCTAGTCATCCATTCACCCCATCCATCCATTCTTCCTTCATGCAATAAATATCTCCTTTATATCTACGCTGTTACATATCCAGCTTCACTCAAGCACCCATGCTGCTCCCACATCTGTTCACTGGAAATAATCTAGAGGAGAGATGGGCCTACTCAAGGAAGACCACTGTGTAATTGGAATAAGGTACATGTGTGGGGAGTGGGGGGCCAGTAGTGACGAGTGGAAGATACTGGGCTACTTACCTGGAGATCAAGCGATGTAGGGGGACCCCCAAGGACAGAGACAGAGATGGCCAGAAACCTGTGGGAACTTGGAATCAGGAGTCCCAGGCAGGGGGACAGACTGAGAGACACAGGACTTGAGACTGTAAAGGTTGGGTCACCTGTCCATAGTGGCTCCATCTGATTGGCTGAAGTGGGGTCAAGCACCTCTCCCCTCTGAAGGAAGTGCTTCAGGACCAGCCAGAGCCGTCCTTCATTCAAAGTCTCTATGACAAGGGCTCGGACTGCTTGGTAGTTGGCATAGATGTGAAGGGCAGTGAGGAGGAAGAAACAACTGAGGCTGAAGCTGCAAAAAGAGAGTGGGGTGGTCAGCAGGGGCAGAGGCCCAGCTGGGCACCTCCATCCCACACTTGCTGTCAGCTTACCTAGGGCAATCTGACACGAGGGGAAGCATCAACAGGCTGACCAGGAGCCCTGCCAAGTTTACCAGCGTCTCCTGGAAAATGGTAGAGGGGTTGGGAGCTGGAGGGCTCCCCTCCAGGCCAGACTGAACAGCCTTGAGTGCTGGGGCATTCCTCTGTGTCCCAGGACCACTCAGGTCTCCCTACACTGATGAGGGTGCCTGGTAAATTTTTAACATTTTTACTGAGTGTGCTGTCATTTAAGATACCAGCTGCTACTCTGCCCAGGCAGATTCAATGCCCTTGAAACACTGTCTTCTTTGTTTTACAAATGTCACCTAAGCAGCTCTATGCTTAGGCAAGGAAATATGCAGAGTGAGGAAGTATTTTTTAAAAAAGATTTTGTTGATTTATTTTTAGAGAGAGGGGAAGGGAGGAAGAGAAGGAGAGAAACATCAATGTGTGGTTGTCTCTCACACGCCCCTAACTAGGGACCTGGCCTGCAACCCAGGCATGTGCCCTGGGAATGAAACTGGCGATCCTTTAGTTCACAGGCTGGCACACAATCCATTGAGCCACACCAGCCAGGGCAGAAGTAATTCTTGGTGGTTAAAAAAGGCTGACTTTCCCTTAGTTCCTTGGGTATGCAATTACCAGCAGACACTTTTATAAAGGATTCAAGGAATGACCAGGAAGAAAGGCACAAGATTGAAACCCCTTCCCTTGAGAATCAATGTTATGAAATCCCTCTGATGGCCTGAGATGGCCTGACTGAGCTCACCCTAGGAGAAAGGACCCCAGGCCACCTGACCCCAACTCCTCATTTGGGAGGAGGAGTCTGGATTGGTACCCTTGACTACTGGGGTCTCCAGGAGAGTTGGTTCTGGCATAGAGGGGGGCTTATGTGAAAGAGTTTTTCTTACTCAGCCATCTAGGTAAGGGGATGAGCTATGGAAATAAAAGGCATGGGTGTGACAGTAAGCTGGGGACCAGAAACCTTGGGCATTCAAGGGCAGAGGGACCACCTCTTCCCTAGGTGAGAATAGCCACATCCAGCAGCCACATTAAATGGTAACAAAGCAACATGACCAGAAAGCAGGGTTCTGCTGCAGGACTGAACATGTCCCAAGTTGCCCCTGGGCTCCCTGTGCTGTGTTACTGCCTCTGTGGGTTGAGCCAGCCCTGGAGCCTTCTTGTCAAATACGGCTGGATGGTGGGGGAGGGCTGAGGGGTTAGAAATAAATTATGAGAGAGAACAGGTACAATGCTGGGAGATCCTAAAGATCATGGCTTGGGCTGTACTTATTTCTTCTTTCCTAACAACCTATAGGAGATGATAGGGAAGAACTAGTCCAACCAGTGTTGAGAGAAGGGACATGTCCAAGGGGAGCCAGGGAGACTGAATCACTCTATGTCTTACTTTGTCATTGGTAGAATTACAAGTACCTCCTGACAAGACCACTATAGGAATTTAATGATTCCATACAAATGAAATATATGGTTAATGCTTAACAAATATAGGGTTGGTGTGAGAGTTTAATGATGCAATGCACATAAACACTTAGCATAGGGGTTATGGGGGACCCAATAACCAGAGGGTTCAACCTGTAGGAATGGCAACACCTCCACTCCAGCCTCCCCTGGTCAGGTGAGGGGCTGGGCCAGAAGGCCTGCTAAACTGCTGAGTGGGTGCCTCTGGCCAGTCAAGTGACTATGCCACAAGGCCAGCACACATGCTGAGTGCTTTTTGACTTGCCAAGTGCTTTAACATTTGGGACCTCACATGATCAGAACATTCACCTCCCAAAGTCGGGCTATGGCCTAGACAGTGAGGGCTAAGGCTCATTCTTGGCCACTTGGGCAGTACGCAAAGACTAAGATCATCAGCTTGGTCTTATTGCCACCAGGCCCATGCCACCTGACTATCCTGAAAGTCAGAGCAGGGGGCCCCACATTTCTTTTCACACGTCTTCCACCCCAACCCCCAGGGGCACTCAGGTGCTTCTGTCCATACTCCCAAATGGGGAGCTGACATACCCCAGCCCCCATTCTCCCTTGCACCATCCCCCCAATTCTGCTGCTCACCTGGCTGCTATCCTTGGCTGATACATCAGCCATGTTGTTTCTCCGTGCCTGGTGCATGGTCAGTGCAGCCCGAGTGGCCCCGCCGGCCACACTCACAATGCACTGGGTGGGGAAAAGGAAGAGTGAAGGTGAGAGGGGCCATGAGCTCTGAAAACCGGCACTTCCAGGGGCAAGCCAAGTAAATGACTCAAACCAGCTGGAGAAAATTAGGTCTCAGGCAACCCTGCAGCAAAACCCTGAATGCTATTCTTGGTACAAGTTCTTACTCTGCACTTCTGCTAGTCCCACCTCCCATCTTATTCCAGAAGAAGACTCAAGTTCTGCCTGCCATACCACTTGTGCACCTGGCCCCAAGGACACTCAACTCCTTTCCCCAAGGCAGAGGTCCAAAGGCTATTCTTAGCCTCGAACTCCCTGCCCTCCAGCTTCTACTTTGCAGCCTCCCCCTTGCTGAGCTCCCAGGCCCAGTCTGGCTTCCAAGTTTATGCTTGCACTCTGCCTGCAGGCAACTAAAACTCCACTCCCTTCCTGCCCCAGCAGAGGCCTATCCAGGTCAGTTCAAAACTCACAAAGGTGATCCTGAACTCCGAGGGGCAATTGGATCTCTCCCTCTGAAATATAAAGCTTATTGATGAGGGTCACTGATCACCTTCATTAATCTCATACTTATCAAACCTTTAGATGTCAGGCACAGATTTAAGTTATATAATTCAGGCTCAACTCTTACCTTCAGGAAGCTTATAAATCAATAGATGATAAAGAAACAAACAAGCTGCTATGTAGGCAGAGGAAATAGCTTTCTCAAAGGGAACAGAAATGTGATACAAAATGAGCAGGAGACTGGGGACCTGGTCACGTGGTACCTTATGGGCCTTGTTAAACTCTTTATCCCAAGAGCAATGGGGCAGAGAAGTGACCTGATTTGACTTCCTCTCTTAAAAGGATTTTTGGGCTGCTCTGGGAGGGACTGAAGAGGGTGAGAATGGGAAGGGAGACTACGTAGGAAGCAACTGTATTTTTTCCGCAGTAAAGGAACCACTGGGTGACATGGAGATGGAAAAGTGACTGAGTTGGAGAGATTCAGAAGGAAAAAGAACAGAATTGAATGAAGATTTAGCTGAGGGTGTCAGGTGAGGGGACGGGAGAAGGCATGGATAACAGCCAGGCTTTTGGTTAGTGTACCTGGGGGACAGAGGTGCTGGTCACTGAGGCCACAACTCAAGAGAGAGTTGGGGGGGCGGGTGGAGGGATGGGGAGAGAGGAAGAGTAAGTTCATGGCCCTACTCTATACCCTTATATGGTGAGACTGAGGCCCAAAAGGCAGAGTTTAGTGCAGAATGTGAAACACAGTAGAGATCTCAATCCTTAGTCCGCAGCAGTGGCCTTCTCTGGGGTTTCCTGGCCTGGATGGATGAGAGGATGCTCATGGCATTTAGTGCATGGGCCAGGGAAGCTGCATGTCCTCCACCACAAAGAACTGTTGCATATGAAATGTCTACTGCCTTGGGGAGAAACTGCTCTAAAGTAATTTTGAACAGATAGCTGGGCCTTATTGGTCTTAATGTCCTAACACATTGTTTACTGGTCACAAAAACACTCATGTTTTCAAGCCCAAACATTGTTGACCAATAATGAGTTAGCTCGTGCTTGCACTTGCGTTAGCTTTTGTATAAAACTGCCGGTCAACAACATGTTAAAAGAGTCTTCAGTCTGTGCCAGGTACTTAACTGTGTGGTGAAAAAATGCTAAACTCTTCACCGAACCTTGCTAGGCTTCAGTTTCCTCATCTGGATGAAGTCAACCTGCAGGAACCATGAGGGTGGGCAGCTTGGCAGAGATAGAACTCACATTTGCCCCACTTGCCCCTCTAGCTTCACCGTCCAGTCTGAGTCTGTCTTGCAACTGGACCTTGAACCACACTGTTCTTTCTACTCATAACACCCACCCGACACCTTCAACTCATTGTTCAGGACCCAGCCCCGGGAGAGGACTTCCTCCACCCCCTTACTAGGCCAGATTCCCTGCTGAACCCTCTTGCCCCATACACTTCTCATCTGGAATATCTGGAGTTGTAATTCTATATATATTTAGTTTAATTTTCTGTGGCTTTCTTTCAAAGAAAGGAGGGCCCATATTCCTTGCCAAACATGCAGCAGGCACTCAATAAATATTTTACTGAAAGAATGTGAAAGGCAGTCAGGGAGCTGATCCCAAGATGTTGGCACTGGAGCATCCCTCCTCTCTGCTCAGAGCTCCCTCACCAGGTACTGTGGCTCTAGACACTTCCTTCAACTACCCGAGTCACCACAGCTGTCTGGCTGAAGAAGGATCAGAAAGTATGGTTGGGTTTGAGTAGAAACATCTTAACTTTTTCACCCGTCTGGAAGAGCCTTGAACACAGGGTCTAGGCTGGGCTCCCTCTGTGCACCCCAAGTGAGACCTCACACAGCAACACTAGGCAGATATCCTGGGGTGCCCCAGAGGGGTAGGTACCTTGGCCAGGTTGCTGATACAGATGGTCATGGTAAAACAGACTGGATATATGGGAGCCATAATCTCCAGGAACATGGCTGCATCATTGAGGATGTCAGCAAAAAGCCTGGGGGAAAGGATCAGAGGTTACAGGTCACAGGTGAAAGGCCTTCATAACAGAAGACTTCCCTCCCCTCAGTCCCAGCTCCTCACCTCCACTGCTTGGCATTACAGTCCAGTTTGCTCCTATTGGGGAGGAAAGGTTGATTTGCAATTTGGATTTAAGAAGGAAACATGTCCTGCAGGCAGTGCAGGCCATCCTTGGAACATGGTAAGGTCCGAAGGGCTCAGGAAAACCTACATCCCAGCCAGACATCAGTCCCAACACCCTGTCACCACTGCCTGAAATGACGCCATTAACTGGGAGAACCTTCAGTGGTCACTGAAGTGTTCCCCCTTGCTAACCTATGATACATCAAGGAATAAAACTGTCTTATGGCTGCTCCTACCCTCTCCATCTGCTGAGAGAGGCTATTCCTGGGTTCCTCTGCCATCTCCCCTCCCCTTCCTCCTGCTTTGAGAGTACCCAGCAAGAAGTCCACATATTTTGGACTGGTCAACACTACATTTATATAACTCCCTGCATTTTATAGATAATTAGCCCAGAGAAGGGATATGACTTCCCTTGGATCACATGGGCTGGGTGAGGGTGGGGGTATGGAATAGGCCAAGAGGAAAAGCCAGGTCTGACATCCAGGCCTAGAATATCCCTACTACAGAATACCACAATGGCCACCTCTTCTGCCAGGCAGAGTGACTCCCTGATCTAGGTACAAACACACCTGGGGACCACTTCCCCAGTGGCAGGAGATGTTGTAGCTCAAGCACAGCTCAGAATTTGCCGCATTAGCCCTGATCCTTAATTTGAAATCTCCTAGAGAAAAAGGGAGAATTCCTGGGTGGGGAGTGGGACACATGGGGAACTCCTGAGGGAATATATGGCAAAGGCAGGACAGAAACACATGGTCCAACACTGCCCACTTGACACCACAGGAAGAGTACAGTCTTTAGGTTCAAATCCCACCTGACTAGTTACAAGCTGTGTGGCATGGGTAAGTTCTTTCTTTTAGGTTTACTTCACATCTGTAAAATGACCACCCTTCAATCCTACTCTAAAAACTTTTAGAAGAATTAGAGATGATCTATAGAAGCTTCTGAGGCATTATTAGAGTTGTTAATAGCAGCTAGTGTTCACTGTGCACATATTATATGCCACACAATGTGCTAAACACTTAGCATAAACTATCTCACTGTACCTCACAATCACAATTAACAGAAGATACTGAATCATCCCTGAGATTGCCCAATACTGACTTGAGGAGAGAGGCAGCACAAGACCCTCAGTCCCTTCTAGATAAATGCTGACATTAATCCCATGTGAGATAGGAATCCTGATGACTTATTCAAGCCTACTTCCCACTCAGCTCGGCAAAGTCCAACTAAGTATCTGAGCTTCCACAGTAGCCTCTGTAGTAAAGTCATTCCTTTTGGGCTAAGCACTGTCCCATTCTGTCTTCTCTTTCAATAACTCAGAGCCTTATAGCAAATCAGTGCTCTTGAAGGCAAATCTGATCATAGCAATGGCTATGTGGCTTCATTGCTAGGTGACCGTGGGTAAGCCATCTGTACTGGGTACTCTAAAGACTCCTTAGCTCTAATGATATAATTGCTAAATCTCCTCTACCTTGAAAATTGGTAGGCGAGAGAAGCTGAAAATACAGCCAGCGTTCAGATAGAAATGGCCACTGTCTGGGGACAGTAGTCAGACATCTCTGACCCAAAAGACACTCACCCCTTCCACCAAGCAAAGATGATGCGGCCCAGCATGCCCGTTGAATCTGCGGGGGAGAGGCATTGGTAAGGAATGAGGGAAGAGCCTTGGGCCCTGTGGGTCTGGCAGACCCTAGCACTGAAATGGCTGATTCACCTTGGGTCACTGTCCATGGGAGCTCAATCTGGGCCTGTTTCTGCTAAATTACTCTTATAGTTTTTTAAGAACTCTGAAAAGATATTAAACTCACTGAATAAAAAACTTTTTGTTTTGTTCCTCAAATATAACAAAATTCTGATATACGTTAGGCAAGCTAGACAAGTTATTGCCATTCATCTAATATTAATGTTGTAAAGAAGTTTAACTAAATTTCTTTGGATGAGTTTCAATCATCCTAGAAATGGTAAATGATCTATTATTTGTGTGTGAACCTAAAGTGTGTTCCTTATGAAATTATGAGTCAAAACAAAGATTTAAGCAGAACAAGGTGGAAACATAGAAAACACAGCTTGCCTCCTTGCACAACCACATCAAAATTACAATTGAACCTGTTAAATAATGTTAACAGGTTACACTTGGAAAAATTTCCAAGTTTTCACTTAACTTATATCTGCTTCGTTTTTTAATTAAATATAAAGGTCCAATTAATCAACTTGTTAGATTGATAACAGGAATTTAAAAGCAGTTGGTTTTTTAGTAGTTCTCTGGTAATCAATCACACATGCACACACACAAACTGGTAAGAGTACTCTGTATATAAAATTCCCCTCCTATAATCTTGTATGATGCACTGTTCATAATCTGTAGTATTTTGAAACCTATATAAATTGGACATGACCAAATTAAAGATGTCTGATAAACCCTTCAAAGTTTTTGAAACCTTCAGCTGTATTCCCAAAATGATCAATTCTAAACTATAAAACGGAAAATTTATATAAAATCACAACAGATTTGAGGCATTAAAAAATCAATTATTCACTCATTTTGCGGCTTTATAGAATATGACTAAAGAAAAAGAGATATAAGCAGTAATTTTACATTTTAAAAACACTATTAACTGAGTGAACTTGGGGTAGGAAAAATAACTATACAGATTTTGAACTCCAGAAAGATGCAGAATTCCAAAATATACAAGCACTGAAAAACTGTCTCGCATTGAGGTTTTCCAAGAGGTACAATGAGCCTGCCAAGAAAGCATCTGCTCTGTACTAACAGCTTGCTGTCTTCAGTACAAGCCTTCACAATGTCAGTCATGCTGCTCTGAGCAAACGTAAAAGAGTTTTCAACTTCCAGCCAAGATGGAGGTATAGGTAGACATGCTGCATCTCCCTCCAAAACTAAGAAGGAATACAACTACCTCAAAACGAGAGACAACCAGAAATCCCAGAAAACTGAGCTGCACTGAAGTCCATCAAACAAAAATAGAAAGAAGAAATACTCATCCAGACAGGTAGGAGGGGTGGAGTCAGGACAGAGAGGAAGAGATTTGGCAATGCAGTTTGGCGGCGCAGCAGCTACGGCGGAATGGAAATGTGGCCCGTTGGAAGAATGCTTAGTCACACACTGAAAAGGAGTATGGCTACCTTGGGAGTGTTTGGGGCACCAGACTGGTGCTCACATTTCCAGTGCCTGGGGGGAAAATAAAGCCACATTGCTTCTGACTATGAAAACCAGTGGGAGCTGGAGCAGAGGAAGAAACTGCCAGTCTCTCAGCAGAGTCTGTTTGTTTAGAGGACCCCACAGTTCTGGAACATCTGCATATCTACCCACTCTGGGAATCATGGCCAGGGCCAGTCCCATACAAGAAGAGGAAGAGGTATCTAGAAATGGGGCAAATGCTGAGCAAGCAGCATTTTTTCCTCTCAGACCCCTCCCCCACATACAATGCCACAACGTGGTGAAATGGGTTGCCCTGTACCAAAGACTACATAAGGCTCTGCCCCATGCAATGTAACAGGTGTGGCAGTTCTACCTAAGACACAGAGGCAAACACAGGAGCCTGTCAAGTTGAGGAGACAGAGAAGTATGGCCCTAAAAAGGAAACAGATCGAGGTTCTAGTGGGAGAACTAAGGGACAAGGAGATAGCCAACCTAACAGATGAGCATATAATAACCAACCTAATAGACACAGAGTTCAAAAATATGGTGATGAAGATGCTCACAGATTTGACAGATATGCTTGAGTACAACAAATGCATAAGGGAAGAAGTGAAGGCTATGCTAAGTGAAATGAAGGAAAATCCCACAAAACCAATGGTAAAGGGAAGAAAAGCAGGGTTCAAATCAATGACTTAGAATATTAGGAAGAAATAAACAGTCAACTAGTCTAGATGAAAAAACAAGAATTGAAAAAAAACAAGAAGAGGCTTAAGAACCTCAAGGACAACTTTAAACATGTCAACACGAATCACAGGGCTTCCTGAAGAAGAGGAAGAGCAAGAAATTTAAAACTTACATGAAAAAAATAATGAAGGAAAACTTCCCAAATTTGGTAAAGGAAGTAGACATACAAGTCCAGGAAGCACAGAGCATCCCAAACAAGCAGGACCCAAAGAGGACCACAGTAAGAGAACCACATCATTAAGCATGATGTCATAATGAAAATGCCAAAGATTAAAGAGAGAATCTTAAAAATAGCAAGAGAAAAGAAGAGAGTTACCTACAAAAGGGTCCCTATAAGACTATCAGCTAACTTCTCAAAAGAAACTTTGCAGGCAAGAAAGGGCTGGCAAGAAGTATTCAAAGAGATGAAAAGCAAGGACCTACAACCAAGATTACTCTATCCAGGAAAGCTACCATTTAGAATACAAGGGCAGATTAAGTGCTTCCCAGTCAAGGTAAAGCTAAAGGAGTTCATCATCACCAACCATTATTATAAGGAATGTTAAAGGGACTTAAGAAAAAGAGGATCAAATTATGAATAGTAAAAATGACAACAAACTCACAACTACCAACAGAACCTAAAAAATTAAAAACAAAAACAAACTAAGTAAATAACCAGATACGATAAGAATCATAGGTATGGGGATCATTGGGAGGGAGAAGGGAGAGAAATGGGGAAATAGTGTAGGGATTAGGAAACATAATTGGTGGGAACAAGATAGACAGGGGGAAGTTAAGAATAATATAGGAAAAGGTGAAATCAGGAAGCATATGCACAACCCATGGTCATGAACTAAGGGGGATGGGATTGTGGGAGGGAAGTGGGGCCCTGGGTAGAGGGGAACAAAGGAAAAAGAAATTGGGACAACTGTAACAGCATAATTAATAAAATATACTTAAAAATAAGAAGTTAGCCCTGGCTGATGGGATAGTGGATAAGGCACCAGCCTGCGAACCCAAAGGTTGATGGTTTGATTCCCAGCCAGGGCAACATAACTAGGTTGCAAGCCAGGTCCATAGCTGAAGGCAGGTGAAAGGCAACCATACATTGATGTTTTTCTCCCTCTCTCCCTTCCCCTCTCTCTGAAAAATAATAAATAAAATCTTAAAAAAATTTTTTTAATACAAAAATAAAAAGTTTTCAGAGCTAATAAAGCTATGATCAACGATATGGATTAAATCCATATGCAGACTGAGTTCCATTTCTTTGTCAAGAATTTGAACAAGCTGTTGCATGGATAGAAGGTGACTCGATTCCTGCTTAGACCACACAGGTACATCATTCAGTTACCTCAAATGCAGCTGTTGATGTACACTGGTTCTCAATCATGGTGCTTAAGGAAAAAACCAACCTATATCCAGGCTTTATTGTCTTTGCCCCACTGCCAGATGCTCAGAACTTGTGTGCCAAAAGCTAAAGGATCCTTGCCAACAATTATTACACCTATTAATACTAGTTTGAAGGCTGGTAGGAAAGATGCTACATATCTATATATTACTTGAGAGAGGTAATTTTCTACTTCAATGCAGATATCCGGGTACCACTAGCTAATAACCTGCATGTACTCCTCAAGCACCCACCTATCTCAGGAAACACAAATCTGGAACTTGAGCAGGGGCTCTGTGGCATACTGCAGTTTTAATCTCTTGCTAGGCACACTGCTCAGGTTGGCCTCCGGACCAGTACCAACACCACTATCAGGAGCAGTAGCAAAAGCCTCATCTTATTCAAGCCAGTGATGTCAGCTGCACTCAGACTAAGGCTACAAGCCAGCACAGGAGCGATGAGCTGCTCCCCACCCCACAGGCACAATGTGCCAAGACTGGGAGGGAGGCTGGAATCCTTAATAGTTACTATTGATCTCAAATAAGGGCTTGTTGCCTCTCACTTGGAAAAGTGTTTTAATTTTAGGTTAGCAACACATTGTCAATGGATAGTTTTGTGACACAATGTTAGAATCAGAGTGCTGTGACAGCAACTATACAGCATGCAATATTTATCATCTGGTCCTTTACAGAAAGTCTGCCTACCCCTGATTCAGACCTTTTACTGAAAGTAACAGTCATTAAGTTCAGCACGGTGATCACAAAGGATCATTTGAGAACCAAACAACTGGAAAGGCCTCATACAGTGGGCACTGGAAAGGACAGATATAGCCGGCCCAGGACTCCCAAGTTGTTTGAGCTGAAGGACATGGACCCTTAAAGTGGGAGATGCAAGGGAAGCTAGGCTGTGGAAAGGAAGGTTGGGAGCATCTCACAACACAGAGTGTGGGTGATATGTACCAGCTGCCCCGATTCTCCCCTGGAACCAGGTGCACTCATCCTTTGCCACAGCCCCATCTACAGGCGCGGAGGCCTTCTAACTAGACATCTTTCACCCAACCCTGGACTTGAGGAAGACGGCTATGCATTCTGATGGATGCATACAGTACATATGCCTTTTAATCTTCACAATGGTCCTGACTTGAAGAGGAATCATTCCCTTTCACAGATAAAGCTGAAAGATAGGTAAACAAAATGGGACATTTTACAGAAATCCTGAATTCCCAGTTTTTCTGAAAGAACCTGAAGACATGGCAACACTGGACCTGCCGTCCCTTACTGCCACCACGGGCTGGGATTGAGTGGCAGCTATCTCATTCAGAGGCACGTGCACAACACATTTCCCATCCAGCCTGCTCAACTTCTCCGTTTCTGCCTCCTGTGTGTCCCTGGAAGTAATACCACCAAGCTGGCTGTAGTACAGGCATCCCCCCTTTATCACTCACCTTACGCTCTTCCCTTCAAAGTGTATTTTATTCTACACCAAATTTTCAACATTCCGTTTAAGAGTCGTGTATTGGATCAACTTAGTGCTCTGAATATGGCAAGATTATTTTTACTGACTGAGAGGTAGCTCACTGGCCAGTCTCTTTTTCTTCTTCTTCTTTTTTAAGATTTTATTTATTATTTTTAGAGAGAGAGGGGGTAGGGGAGAGGCAGAGAGACATCAGTGTATGGTTGCCTTTCACCTGCCTCCAGCTACAGAACTGGCTGGAGACCTGGCTTGCAACCTGGTTATGTGCCCTGGCTAGGAATTGAAGAAGAAACCTTTGGGTTCGCAGGTCGACACCTTTCCACTGAGCCACCAGCCAGGGCCAGTTTTCTTCTTTTGACTGCACACTTATAACCACTCAGGTGTATATCATGCACACAAGGGTCACTTAGCAGAAAGGGCGACTGCTCTACCTGTCATCAGAGGCAGTCTGCAAGGCCCTTCAGAATCTGGAGCTTGGTGCTAGAGTGCAATATTGACATACCCTCCCTATTACCCAAAACTCAATTGTCCATGAGAAACTTTTTTCTACCTGCTTGCCTCTGCCTCATGTACAATTAGTTAAGCTGCCAGACCTAGAAACTTTTGAGTTCTAGTGAGGGATCAGCTGTTCACAAATTGCACTTAGCTCCACTCTAAAATCCTAACTGGCAAAAAGTGTGGTGTTTGGAATGAGATACAGGAGTCAATTAGTTTGGGTACAAATCATGGCCCTATGCTATCTCAGGAAAGTTACTAAACCTTGCTGTGCCTCAGCCTTTCCTTCTGAAAAATGCATTAACAATGGCACCCACCTAATATGGCTGCTGCAGAGACTAAGTTATGTATTATATAAGTGTGCAAAATGCCTGGCATATGGAGGCTGTCAAAATATTAGCTGCTAATAGTATTATTATTGTTAGGTATGACAACTAATGTCATGTTTCATTAAAAGATCTGTAAGTGAGAATGACCGTATCAAAAAATTCCAAGGGAATATCTTATATAAAGCTCTACATACAAATTTCCCATGTTAGATGGAAATGAATTTGTAAAATTCTTTCTAATGAAGAGGGCTTTAAAAAAATATACCAACAACAACCCTGGCTGGTGTGGCTCAGTAGATTGAGCACCAGCCTGTGTACCAAGAGGTCACTGGATCAATTCCCAGTCAGGGCACATCCTTGGGTTGTGAGCTGGGTCCCAGGTTGGGGATTTGTGAGAGGCAACCAATAGATGTTTCTCTCCCTTTTTCTCCCTCCTTTCCCCTCTCTCTAAAAGTAAAAATATTTTAAAATAGATAATAATAAAAAATTAAAAATATATCAACAACAGTCTCTAGAGTAAATGGATATTTCTTCGTATCTTAGTGGTCCTTTTAAAAATATTTTTTATTTATTTACTTTTTAGACAGAGGGGAAGAAAGAAGAAAGGGAAAGAAACATCAATGTGTGAGAGACACATGATCAGTTGTCTCTCGCACGCCCCCAACTAGGGGGCCTGGCCTATAACCCAGGTATGTGCCTTGACTGGGGATCAGCCTGGTGACCTTTCTGTTTGCAGGCTAGTGCTCAATCCACTGAGCCACACCAGTCAGGGCAGTCTTATTTTTTAAAAAATTAGTCTAAATATATATGTAAGTAGCATGCTGGTGATAAGACTAGAGTGCTTAGAAATGACATAAAAACACCAACTATTGACACAGGCTTCTACTGCATTCCAAACACTCAGCCAAAAGGAAAGCAATGGAAAAGATCCAAATTAGGGAGTTTGGTGGTGTGAAAATGTACTCTGAACGACACCCCCTGATATAAGTTATGCCTTATGACTTACTGGCTACTGCCCTGGGAAAGTTACTTTTCTATGACTTAGACTCCTCATCTATAGAATGAAGGTAATGACTATACCTGTCTCAGAGCTACTGTGAAGCCTGGGTTGGTACCTTTAAAGACTGGCATATAATAAGCACTGTTTGCACCAGCCACAGGTCACTACTTCTCCACTGACATGCACTATCAAAGAGCTTCTCTTCAGAAATACCTCACATTTGATCAGTATGCTCAGTTTACTAGTAAGAGGGTAAACAGTAACCTCCTGATTCTTCAAAGATCCAGGGAGGCTCATCAGAGATGTGGCCAGGTTGATACTAGGAGCAGAATAAGATTTACTTTGAGCTGATGTAAACCTCATTAGGAACATCGTGAAATACATAGAACAGTGGAGAAAGCCATGGGTTCTGATGTGGAGCTCATGGCAGTTTCTCTTTTCTTCTCTGCTTCACTCTCTAGGTGGCATGGTACCAAACTGTATCTTTTATTTTGTATCTGTGGCTTTTCAAAAAGCTGTACACATTCAACAGATGATTACTACAGTTATTTATAACACCATCTAGTATCCCACAGAATCTAAAATGCCTTTCTTTTTTTTTAAATGTTTTTCCACAATCTCCTATCTCCTACTTAGGACCAATTACAATTTTTTTTTCTAGTACTTACCAATTTCCCACACCCCAGGCAGCTGGCAGTCCTCCACAAACATACCAGGGGTAAAGGGGAGGGGTGGGTTAAGTTAAGGATCAGATTGACAGTGACAAGAGAGGAGGGGAGAGGGGGAGAAGGGGGAAAAGAAGAGGAAGGGTTTAGTTAAAGAACTAGTATAAAGGACCCATGGACCTGGACAACAGGGTGGGACTGGCTGCGGGAGAGGGAATGGGATGGATGGAGCAGGGTACACCAAAGGGGGAAAATGGAACAAGTTTACTTGAACAAAATAAATTTATAAAATAACTAAATACACACACACACACATATATATATAAGGATCTGGGCTCTTGAAGATTTAGGGACTGGGAACACTATGCGGCTGCAAGGCGGATGTGCAGGAACCAAGGTAGGCTAGCAGTGGGCAGCTAATTAATCACGGAGCAAAGCCAATAAAATCTTTAAAATTTAACAATAAAATATGAAAAAATCTGTTAAATTTACCCAACTGATATTTTTTTCTTTAGCGGTTTACAAGGCACTGCTCTAGGCGCTAGGGAGATCTGGCTCCCGGACCTAACCAGGCATAGATCCATCATTATACCGATCACAGCCCAGAGACCAGAACATTGGGACGGGTGTCAAGGGGAGGTTTGGCTTCCTCGTAGAAGAGGCCAGAGATGACAGGGCAGAGAGCAGCAATAGGTCAGGCTCCAGGGGTCTACCTTACCTTTCACCAGCCAGGTGGCCGTGGCAGCAGAAACAGAGGCTTTTGCATTTCCCACCCCTATGCCTAGCAAGACTGCGTGGGTGGCCAGGGAGCCCGAGAGGCTGGAAGCAAAGGCCTGGAGAAGTAAAGAAACGGGGTGAGGCGTGGGCGCAGGGCTATGGAGGTCTAAGTTCTAATATCGGCTCTCCCTGGAGTGTGACCTCACACTTGTCACAGCTCAGCTTGAGCCTCAGTCTCCAGTCCATAAACGGGGAGGGAGAGGTGGCCCTCACCATTTCGCTTACCCCCGGGCACATGCCACCCTGCTGACCTGCACGGAATCCCATAGCTGGTAGGGTAGGTAGTCTGGGCTGACGCTATCCGGAAAGCCCTGAGGCAGAAACACTGCCAGGAGACCGGAGAGCGGTGGGAAGGCGGTCCTGGGAGCGGCCCCTCCACCCCCACCTCGTCCTCCGCAGAACCCCCATCGGCGCCACCCCCCGGTCTCCCACTGCAGGCTCCCGTCAGCGGCAGCACAGCAGCCCCGGGCCGCCTGCGAACCAAACTGCTCAGAACACAGCGGGGCCTCAGAATTCGCGTTGCCAGCCATTCCCTAGTCGCCTCCTTCAGTCCCGCCTACCAGGCCACGTGGGCGGCCTGTGTGGCCGGCTGGGCTACCGCGGCTGCAGAGGGACAATCTTCCTTCGCGAAAGGACCCTCGCCTGTGCGAGGTCCTCCGTCAAGCCTAGCGACTAAGTCCACTGTTCCTGTCTGACCTCGCCACACTCCAGGGCTGTGTCCCGCCCTTGTTCTTTGTAGCATTTTGTAGCTGGGACACGGGAGCAATGGGGACAGGCTGGGGATCTCTGTGACCCGCGGCTGCCAGTACTGGGGAGAAGGAAGGGGCGTTCTTAAGGAACCGTGGCCAGGGAATTTTTAACTCCGTGACTTCGGACATGTCTGTGTCTCCCTCTGAGCCTCAAGTACCTTCTTTGTTGTGAGGCCGCTGCTCCATTTTACTCCTGTCTTATCCCCGGCAACTAACACATAGTAGGTGCTTAAAATAAATACTTGTAAATGAATGACTGTATGATGAAAATTTGGACCAAATGCTCCCCGAGGAGGCCGTGTTAAACTTTCCTTCTTGTTTGTTTTTGTTTTTCTTCTAGGTATCTCTGGCACTCCACTAGAACTTCTCTGCCCAAGACTTGAAGAGGATTGTTTCTGAAAAATTCCTGAGGACATCTGAGGAGTGAGAAAATGAAGGGGTTGCGGTTAATAGTGTAAGAAAACAAGCAAGATAGGCAAAAAGTTCTTGTGTGTTTGGGGCGGGGGGGGGGTGTCTAAAAACTGTTTCTCTCTCCCAACTCCTCTTCCCCGCCCCCCAAGATTTTATTTATTATTATTTTTAGAGAGGGGGGAAGGGAGGGAGACAGAGAGGGAGAGAGATATCAATGTGTGGTTGCCTTTCACCTGCTTCCAGCTAAGAACCTGGCTTGCGACCTGGTTCCCTGACTAGGAATCAAACCAGCAACCTTTGGGTTCTCAGGTCAGCACCTTTCCACTGTGCCACCAGCCAGGGCTACCAACTCCTTTCTTTCTTTTCCCCTTTCTCCCTTCCTCCTTCCTGTTTAGTGCAGTATACTGACTCCAACTTAGAAATTTGCCAAAAGTGCCCTTTTAATTATCAGAAAAATACCCTGATTCCTTAGCCTGGTGTGGAAATTCAGGAAGAATCCACCAAAGATGTGCTTCTGTGGTAGGTAAATTGTTTTGAGCTAAAGGAAATTTTAGCCCCAGACTCAAGAGAAACTTCTGTCCATCCTTTAACTACCTAGAAGAACTTGATTTAGTGGCCTTGCCCGTAACTAAGAGATTATCAGCAACAATCTTTTTGACCTACCTATATGGCAGGGAAAACATTTTACTTAATAAACATTTGTTCTTGTCATCCTGCAATGACCCTTTGAAGCCCCCAAGGCACCTTACCCATACCTAGCTCAAAATGTCTTATATACCCCATCTAGGCTCTGCCCTGTTACTTCTATCTTAAACCCTTCCTTGTTTCATTGTCCCCAGCTCTAGTAAATGTACTCTAAAAATTAAAAAAAAAAAAAAAGGGGGGGAGGGATTTAGGATAATTACATGAAGGTGGGAGAAAGCAAGGCCAGAGTTGAAGTACGGGGTACGTGTCATTTCAAAGGTATGCTAACCTAGGGCCCTGGTTGGTGGCTCAGTGTAGCAGCACTGGCCTGCAAACCCAAAAGTCACTGATTCGAGTCCCAGCCAGAGCACATAGCCAGGTTTCCAGCCAGGTCTCCAGCCAGGTCCATAGCTGGAGGCAGGTGAAAGGCAACCATACATTGATGTTTCTCTCCCTTTCTTCTTCCCTCCCTGCCCTTCTAATTAATACAATCTTTTAGAAGGGGAAGAAAAAAAATGTGTGCTAGCCTAGATGCATAGGATGGACAGGGCTTGCTTAAGGCAAAGATAAACCAGTTAAAATGCCTGGAGCATGACTATCTACCATGAACTGCCCCTTTAAGAAATTTATGACCAGATCCTGAGGTTACTTTCCATAGAACCCTTTTTTCTCCACACTAGTGTGAAACTCATGGACACACACACACACACACACACACACAAAAGGTTCTGTAATAAAACTGACAAGTCCAGTGACAGAAAGTAATCTCATAAGGTTATCTAGCATTTCAAAGGTATTAACCTAGATAAACAGCAAGAATGGACAGGGCTTGCTTAAACTTTCACTAAAGATCATATACGTATACAGGCCTACAGTGTGACTACCCACTATGAACTGCTCAGTTAAGAATCTATGGTGTTACAGCACTCCTTTTTCATCCACAATGTACTACTATGACATTCTGAGTAAGATTAAGGTAAGGTGCCTTATAAGGTTAAGGGCTTCAAAGAGTTACTGAAGGATGATGAGAAGAGGAGATGTTTAATAATTAGAAGTTGTAGCATAGGAGCCTAGCTCCAGGAAGGTTTACTTGGACTTGAGCAAAACTGAAAAAACCACAGTGGAGCACTGGAGAGGAAATGCATACATACCAATTTATTCTCATAACAGCAGGCAAGAACAGGGATCAAATCTGCCTTTCAGTCTAGTCTCCTGGTAGCAGGCAAGAGCAGGAACAACAGAATCGCCTTCAGTCTCACAGCGGCGGGTTAGAAATATGGGAGGCCCAGGAGCCAAAACCATTCATGCTGCCCAAATAGAAGGGGCTCATATAATATATACATGATGTTAACAAGGTGGCATGCAGCTAACGTGAGCTGTGTAATACACAGAAGGAATTTTCTTGGATAAGAGTAACCTAGGAAAATGAAAATACATGCACATGAAGGTGGGGGGTCCTGGCTACAGTCACCCTGATATGACAGAACTTTTCCTTGCCTTATAGGTAGGTTAAAAATGTTATCTATGTCTGCAAATCCAAAGGTTGCTGGTTCGATTCCCCAGCCAGGGCACATAATCAGGTTGCAAGCCAACCAGATCCGTAGCTGGAGGCAGGTGAAAGGCAACCATACACAGATGTCTCTCTCCCTCTCTGCCTCTCTCCTTCTCTCCCTACCCCTCTATCTAAAAATAATAAAATCTTTAAAAAAAATGTTATCTCTGGCTGATGCCTGCCAGGCTGCAGAAGGGGGAGGAAAAAAAATAAAAGTTATCTCTGATAATCTCTTATTTTGGGCAGGACCCCTATTAGGTAGTTAAATTGGGGCAGTTTCTCTTGAGTCCACAGTGTTTTGATTGCCTCTAGGTTAAAGCAATCTGCAAACCACAGAGGCACACCTTGGGGTGACTTGTTCTGAACCTCTCCATGGTCAGTACCCATTACAGTCCACTTTTCACACAGCTTAAAATTCCCCTGCTTAAAACCTTTCAGTGGCTATGTATTTTTACCGAAGTTTGCAGCATTCTTCTTCAAATCCTTCAATGGCTTTTTGTTTTTTAAATGAAATTTATTGTAGTTACCAACCAACCAGCAAGTTGGGGTCCTGCTGCCTATTGCCACCCTCCAGGCAAAGAGGCAAAGAATTGGTGATAAAGAAACAGAATCTTTATTCAAAAGCTTCACAATTTTGGAATAACATCTTTCCCAAAGAATTAGTCACTTAGGCCTATCAATTAAGACTAAACTCTTTAGTTATAACTTTAATCATGTAAGCCTATCAGTTAAGGCTAAACTCTTAACACCTGGATTCTTCTATCATTTTCCACTATCAGTTTTAATTATCTTATTTCTATTGGCTTAGTTTACAAACTAAAACAACCTAAGATGCAAAAGCTATGCAATGTTGGAAGAGTGGCGGGTTTCTGCCTTAGCCTATTCCCTCTAAAACACCCAAAGTATAAACTGGTCACCCTCTGCCAGGCCAGCCTGACCATAGGCTGTGCCTGGAGTTTCTTCCCATCCAAAATACTGTCTGTTGGAAATCACAGGCGGTTAAAGCGTGATCATTCAGGCATCCTGGAGGAAGAAAAGCTTGAGAGCCCTAGAAGGCCAGTACAGGAGCCAGAGAGCCTGAGGCAGAGAGCCAGTCCTCCTTTTATTTCAATTGGCTCTGGAGGCATTCAGCTTCTCAGCCAATCCTGTCCTAGACTGCCCTCCATTGCCTCTGCAAACTCCTCCTACAATCCCCTTCCTACTTCTCCCAGGTAATCTGATGAGATCTCCTGGTATCAGAGAGACATTAGTTAATACCATTGTATGAGTTTCAAGTATACAATTCTATGTCATCTGTATATTGCTTTGTGCGCTCATCACCCAAGGTCTAGTTTCCTTCTGTCACCATATATTTGACCCTTTCCCCTCTTCTCCCTGCATCCCTCTTCCTCTCTGGTAACCACCATACTGTTCTCTGCGCTTATGAGTTTGTTTTGTTTGTTCTTCAGTTATTTTCTATTTTATATCCCACACGAGTGAAATTGTTACCTAATAGCAACTAGGGTCCTGCTGCCTGCTGCCACCCTCTAGGCAATTCCAGAGGCAAAGGTTTGGTGATAAAGGAAAGGAGTCTTTATTCAAAGGCTTCACAATTTTGAAATAACAGCTTTCCACATGTATTAGTCACTTCAGTCTATCAATTAAGGCTAAACTCTGTAACACCTGAGTTCTCCTAGCCCCCGATAGTTTTTAATTATCTTATTTCTACAGGGTTAGTTTACAAACTAAAATAACTAAGACACAAAAACTACACAATTTTGGAAGAATGGTAAGCTTCTGCCTCAGAGCCTGTTCTGTCTAAAACACCCAAAGAATCACCCTACTACTCGCTGCCAGGCTGGCCTGATTATAAGGTGCACCCAACATTCCTCCATCCACTGGGAAATTCAGGCAGCTGCAGCACAATCATCCAGGCACCCTCTAGGAAAAAAGAGCTGGCAAGCAACCCAAGAGCCAGAGCCAACTAGTCCAGGAGTCTGAGAGCCCTTCTTTTATTTCAAATATCATAGCCATGCACTCTGGAGGCATTTAGCTTCTCAGCCAACCCTATCCTATGCTGTTTACCATTGCCGCCTCCTGTGACTCCTCCCTACTCCTCCCTAGTGATCTGATCAGATCTCTGTATCAAAATCATATGGTTCTTGTCTTTTTCTGTCTGACTTACTTCACTTATCATGATACTCTTAGGATTCATCCATGTTGTCACAGATGGCAGTATTTCATGCTTTTTTATATCTGAGTAGTAGTTTACTGACTATATGTATCATATCTTCATATAAATCATCCATCAAAGGACACTGGCTGTTTTCATATCTTGGCTACCATGAAAAATACGTAATGACCATAAGAATACATATATTTTTATGATACATATTTAAAAAAATTTTGGTAGATAGCCAGAAGAGGGATTGCTGAATCATAATGTATACTAGTTCTATTCTTAATTTCCTGAGGAAATTCCACACTGTTTTCCACAGTGGCTGTACCAGTTCACATTCCCACCAGCAGTGCATTAAGATTCCTTTTTTTCTATACCTTCTTCAGCACTTGTTATTTCTTGTCTTATTGATAATAGCATCAATGGCTTTTCTTCACACTTGAAAATAAAACACAAATTGTTGTCATGGCTCACAATGCTCTGTAGATGTGCCCTATCTTTCTCTCAGACTTTGTCACTTAGTGTTCATCCTCTCACTCCTCAAACTACAGCATAAGCTTCAGGAGGACAGGAATGTTGTCTGCTGCACTGATATATTCCCAGGGCTTTGTACCAGTGCCTGCCTGGCACAAGGTAGGTACCAAATACTCTTTGTGGAATTAATTAATTTATTTTCTAAATAGCCTTTGTAAGGTAGGTATTTTATTCATCCTTTACAGACAAAACTGAGGCTTGTATATGTGAAGTGACTTCAGTTACAGAGCTAAAAATGACAAAAACATTCATTCATGTATTTGTTCAACAAATATTTAGTCAGCAGCTGCTGCTTTCATGGGCACTGAGGCTAATGATTTTAGAACTACGCTATTTTTCTTTCTTTAAAAAAAATTTCAAATAATAATGTAGAGAGATAATGTCAAATTCTCCTTTGACATTTATCTTCCAACAAATGCCGGTCAACCCCCAGAAGTAAATATTATTTACCATTCTGCACAAAAAAGGTGTCGGGATCCCTCTGGGAAAACATCGAGGTTTGGAGCCCCATGCAGGCCAGGGGAAGCCTGTAAGACCTGACTGGAAAACTGGGAAAGCTGGGTGCACATGTGCCTCCATGCTATATAGCCAGTGGACCCTGGTGTGGGAATATGGCCATAAGAACATTCTATTTGACCTTCGATAGCTCTATTGTACCAACAGCAGAGGTTTTAATTTTGACTTTGAATGCACATCCTGACCTTTTGGTTTGTAGGTCAACATTCGACTAACTGAGCCACACCAGTCAGGGCTCATTTATTTGAATAGATGTGTGCCATGCCTTAGTATAAATGTGCCAAAGTTTCTGTAGATTCCTATATTAATGGACCTTCAGGTTGATTCTGCCTTTTCATTATTACAAACTGGCATGGTAAATTCCTTGTGCATTGGATATGAGCATTATTTATTTGTACTTTTTTCTCTCTTTTTTTAACATTTCTTTAAAATAGATGCCAACGCAGAATCATTGGATTGGAAGGCATGTATATTTTATTTTATTTTATTAAAAAAAAATTTATTTATTATTTTCAGAGAGAGGGGAAAGGAGAGAGGCAGAGAGGGAGAGAGACAATCAATGTATGGTTGCCTTTCACCTGCCTCCAGCTACAGATCTGGCTGGAGACCTGGCCTGCAACCTGATCATGTGCTCTGGCTGGGGAATCGAACCAGTGACCTTTGGGTTCGCAGGTTGGCACCCTATCCACTGTGCTACCAGCCAGGGTGAAAGGAATGTATATTTTAATTTGGAGAAGTATTGTTAAATTATTCCTTTAAAAAGCTTTGTCAGGTTGTATTGAAATTATTTCTCTTAGTGTTAACAAATAGTTTCTTCCCTAGATCAATGAAAACATATTCACACAAAAATCTGTACACAAATATTTATAGCAGCTCTATTTATGCTTGCCCCAAACTGCAAACAATCCACTTGCCGGTCAGTGGGTGAATGATAAACAGGAGTGTGTCCACAGAATGCACACTCAGCAGTGAAAAGGAACTTAATACTACTTACAACAGCTTAGATGAATCTTGAAAGGCATTATTCTGTGTGAAAGAAGCCAGTCTTAAATGTTACATACTATGGAATCCCAGTTTAAGATATCCTCCAAAACACTGAATTGTGATGGAGAACCAATGCTTGGTAGGGTTTAGAGATGGGAATGGGGGTGACTACAAAGGGGTAGCATGAAGCTTTTTGGTGAGATGGAAATGTTCTGTATTCTGATTGTGGTAGTAGTTACATGAATCTATGTATTAAAATTCATAAATTGTACACCAAAAAGGTCAATTTTGCTGTATGTTAATTAAGAAAATGCTATAAACAAAAAAGAAAATCAACAAATATCTATGAGTGTATAAGTACCTATGAACTAAGAATGTTGGTTTTTGAATGCTGAAAGATGTGACAAGAAATGCACACCTCTTCAGTGCTGGTTACTTTGTAGAGGAAGAGAGCAAAAATAATCACCTTCTTCAGGGTATATTTTTTGTAATGTTTCACGTATCTCAGTTAGTCTGTGCTGTTTTGAAATTTGAAGAACATCTACTAAAAATGGAAAACCGATCCTTTTGTAGTTCATGAGTGTGATGATTGGGTGTTCATGCTCTTGTGTGATATGTGCCTCCCTTTGACCTTGTTACACCTTTGGCACATTACCCGTTTGATGTAAACAAAAAAAAATTAATTTAAGTAAGTAAAAAATGGAAAACATTAGGAAAATATTTCAAAGGAAGAAAAAGAGTATTTCTACTTTATTGAATACCTAATGATGTTAGAGAACAAACCAAGTGTATCTCCATTCTTGCAGAGCACAGCCTGGTAGAGTTCAGTCCCCACACCTTACAGATGGCTCATCTGCAAATTGTGACATTACTAGTAGCTGACTGATAGGATTTTAATTTAATTTTATTTTTAAAAAGATTTTATTCAAAGGCGCCGGCCTGTGAACCCAAAGGTCGCTGGTTCGAGTCCCAGCCAGGGCATATAACCAGGTTGCAAACCAGGTCTCCAGCCAGGTCCCCAGCTGGAGGCAGGTGAAAGGCAACCATACATTGATGTTTCTCTTCCTTTCTTCCTCCCTTTCATCTCCCTCCAGCTAAGGCTCTGGCTGGAGACCTGGCTTGCAACCTGGTTATGTGCCCTGACTGGGCATCGAACCAGCCACCCTTGGGTTTGCAGGCTGGTGCCAATCCACTCAGCCACACCAGCCAGGGCAGGATTTTAAAAATAAGGATAAATACTTTAAGAGATGCTTGAAACAGTGCCTGGCATCAATGGTAAAGACAATGTAAACTGCTATTAATATATCATCTATGAACTGGGAGTGTAATTACTATCCTGTTGTTGGGGTCAGTTAATGTTAGTTTTGCTAGCATTTGGAGCCTGGAGCCTGGGGTGTGGGGCAGAGAGCAAGGATCTGGCCTTGGTCTGGTTTTCTGGATCTCTCCACTTATCTATTTTCAGGGACTTGCTATCTTTCTAACTTCAGGGAAGCCTCTCCCACCTTCCCCTCCCCTGGCTGACCTATCATTCCTCCTCAGAACCTAGATGCAGGGCGTTTTCCTTTTAGGCTGACATTTTACTCCTTGCCTAAGTCTAGCTTGGCACAGAGGGACACACATACCCTGAAAAGCGTGGGTGAGACATAATAGCCCTGCTGGACCTGAAGGTGAGCAAACCTGGGAGAAAAGTGACTTTAGAGTAGGGCAGGATCGGAAAGGTGTTGGAGGGGAGGTGACCCTGCGGGGTGCCAGGAATCTTTAAGTGTACTGAGGGAGTTGGGGGAAATATCAGGTATGAGGGAAAAGGATACTTACATTTTCTTTCTCTAAATAGGCAGATGGCCCTTCTTCAGGCTAATAAAGATCTCATTTCCAAAGGAATAAGGGAATTCAATGCTCTGCTGGATCAGCAGGTAAGCCCAAGTACTCCTTTTCAAAGGACAAGGTATGTTGAAGGATGGGTGAGGGCAGAGAAGGGAGAATAATTTAGAGCTGGGAGAGTAAGGACGAGGTGGAGTTGATGGAAACAACTAAAGACAGGGAATACAAATGAGAGAAAAGACATGAGAGTTTGTGGGTCATTTCTGACTCACATTGCTGACCACATCTCTCCCTCCCCCTACTCCAGGTCTTCACTGAACCTCCTGTCTCTGAAGAAGCCATGGTGACTATTGTGGATGACTGGGTACAATTCTATGTCAACTATTACAAGCAGCAAATGACGGGAGAACAGGGAGAGCAGGAAAGAGCTCTGGCAGAACTTCGGCAAGAGTTGCATACTCTCTCTGTCCCTTTCCTGGACAAATACAGAGCCTTCCTGAAGTCCTTGTGAGCGCCTAAATCACCTGCTGTTTTTTTCCAAGCCCAGAGACTGAGGCCTGCATCTCCAAAAAGCCCTTAATTCCCGCCTCTGTATTCTTCAAGTCCTCGGGCTCTGCTCCTTGGTGTTACTCTACCTTGTCACCTCAATAAAGACCAACACTGGTTTGGCTGGTCTTCCTGGATTTCCTTTGGTTGTTTGACTTGGAGCAGTTGGTCCCTTGTCCTTCAATCCTGTTTCTTAGATAAGGTCTTGGAGATTGAATAAAGTAGCTACTGGCAAGTACCAAAACAACCTAAAACAGGAGCCAGGGAGGCACACAAAAAAGAAAGTACTAGGGGCAGGGGTCATTGAAAAAAGAAGGAGATGAAAGTTCTCCAGAAATTGTGGTCCCGTAACATGCTTGTCTAGAAGTTACTGGAAGTCTCCCAGTGTTGTTCATTATGTGCTAAATGAAATCAAGCAAGAGTCCACCCGCCTCAATTTACAATCTCCTGAGCTGTTTAATTCATCCCTTGTTTTTCAGGAGGAAAAACCTTGGCTCCATCATCCCAATCCCGGGATTGGAAGCAGGTATTCCTGCTGCACCTGCCCTGCAGGCCCACCCTTCTCCTGTCATTCCCTGGGGTAGACACCCTTTCTCTTTGACTTGTAGACCTTAAGCTTCCTTACTTTAGGGTTCTGGGGTGGAA